>JAPYYV010007185.1:0-13877 GCA_030522625.1 Copidosoma aretas | reverse complement strand
CTTCCGGGGAAAGCCAACACCTGGCCAGCTCGTCGGTAAAGTCACTATCGATTTTAACAGTTGATACGGTAAGGTAGATAATTAATGGAGGAGATCCTTCCATTAATCTGATACCTTCCGGAGTGTGCTTGAGACCATCGCTGCGCCCTGTAAATAGTATCCAGTAGGATGGATGGCCGAATCGTCTAAGGAGCACTTTGCGCTAGGGGCTCGCACGAAAGACTCACATACTCGAGGCGGTGAACCAGCGGAGTTGGGATAAGTTGGGGTAGGTTGGTTGGATTAGGAAAGAAAGGGTAGATACGTAAAAGCCCAGAAATGGGTATACGTGGAATAAATAATACAATACAATATTATATTATTGTATAAATATATGATAGTATCGAACAAAAAACATATGTATATATATGAAAAATGCGTTTTTTTTAACCGAATTTTTTTTTAAATTATAAGATTTTTCTTCATTATAAAACATTGTTTATTAGTATGCGACACAAAATGTTATTTGTCAGTTATACGATGTCATTCAAAGTAAATATTTCATTATTTGAAAATAGCAAATTGTTAGTATTAAGTAAATTTCTTTTTATGCAATGAAATTTTTTATAAAATTATATGATTTAATTTTGTTTCAAAATTTTTTTTATTTTTATTCAACAAAATTTTTGTTGTTGTTAGTTATTCAAATTTCACCCTAAAACAACATTAATTTTTTTTTTTGTTATTAGCACATTGTTATTTCTAAGTAATTTTTAATTTTTTTAATTGAATTTTCTCTAAAATTATAAGATTTTTATGTTGAAACACTTTTTATTTGTATGCAACAAACAATATTTTTTTGTTCATTGTATTATGTCATTTAAAATGAATATTTCTTTTTTTTTAAATAGCACAGTTTTATTTTCAAGTAATTTATTATTTTTTTAATTAAATTTTCTCTAAAATTACAAGATTTTTTTTCATGGTAAAACATTTTTTATTTGTATACAATAAACAATATTTTTTTGTTAATTGTATTATGTAATCCAAAATAAATATTTTTTCTTTTTAAAATAACACATTGTTATTTTTAAGAAATTTTTCTCTTTTTCAATGGTATTTTCTTTAAAATTATGAGATTTTTTTTTATCTTGAAACACTGTTTATTAGTATGCAACAAAACATTTTTTATTGTTGGGTTGTATTATATCACCCTAAACAAATTTTACTTTATTTGGAGATAGCACATTGTTATTTCTAAGTAATCTTCTTTTCTTATCACTTATTTTTTGGTTATATTTAGAAGATTTTTATTAATTTATGGGTTACTTTAGTACATGGAAATAAAAATTGTTTCGTTTAAACAGATTGTTTTTGTTAGATCAACACCATGTTCTGCGGAATGAAGGTGAAGAAATAATTTTTTTAGCACAAACAAATTTTCTTTCAAGCAAAGAAATTGGGCGCTCAGTACACTATTATCAAAGTTGATGGAAGTGCTATCATTATTATTAAAAATTCAAACATTTTGAATTTAAAATTACGTAACGTATTTTACTGTACTCCTTTCATCGAACCCTTTCATTTGATATATCCCATATAAAGATACCTATAAAATGGGGCTCATAGAAAAAAAGATGTTTCGCCATTTTGTTTTAGCCACCACTTTGAACTGATGATAGCGTAAAATATTTTACAGTATTCTAATGTGAAGTCGGAATAATATGATTTTCAGTCAATAGTCGTTTGAAATCTACAATATTCGAATCTTGCCTAAGCCGAGGTAAGCAAAGATTGTATTGTTCGTTTTTCAATTTTTCACTATATTGTTAAAATTTTTAAGTATGCAATAGAATGAACCAATAACATTTTTTGTGCCATACCATTCCTAATAATCACAAATAAACACATAGTTTATTTACTATTAATTTTGGCCGCAAAATTGATAAAGGAATATATGTTTCTTAAGTTCGGAAACAATTGAAAGAGTCCAAAAAAATTGATACACACTAATAAAAAACAAAGTGATAAGGTTGAAAATGCCAGTCATGCATGATTCATTGCATGTTTATAAATTTTTTTTTTGTACCTATAAAGGGCTAAAGTGAAGTATAACATCTTCTATCGCGCAGTTACGTTTTTAAGAACCTTTTTTTTGACTTTCGTCGACTCTTGAATGCATTTTTTTGCGAAATCGCCTCGCATGTATACATGCACATATATGAGCGTACTTTCATCTGCAATTTCGAAATATAAGCAAGCCTCTCCAATATTACGGAGAGGAGGGAGCCGGGAGTATTTTCAATATCCGCGCACCGCATACAATCATCTTTTAAGCGACAAATCTACAGAGACTCGTTGAAGGTAAAAGAGCTAGCAGCGCAATGTCAATGCATATGATACCCTACGTATATATACATAAGGTTGGATGAGGTCACGTAATTGAGGGGGAGAATCGTTTCATTAGCTTGTTACTGAGGCTTTGTGTATATAACGGCGCAGTTATCATTTACGATTTTTTCAACTGTGGATATAAAAGCCATTTAATGGCAGGAAAAGTAGCGAGGACGTTGTTGAGAACGATAAGTGCATCATCAGGGATGGCAGGCAGAAAAGAAGACAATGGGGAATGAGAGAAAGAGATGGTAGAAAGTATTGTAATTTTAATGCAATTCCGTACACGCGAGGCAATAATATAGAGGCTGAGTCAACCATAACGTGGAAGGTTGCATTATTGGTATACTACTGTGATACTGCACTTTAAATCTGAATAATTAAAATTCACTTTGAATGAGTGCATGCCACGGGCGCATAAACGACCGTGGTGCATGTTTACTCAAAATGAGATATGAGTCATTCACATATTTTTAAATTGAACGACGTTTCAGATTTAGAGGATGCGTGGACATACTGATGGGGTAATAATTGTCCAAGCAGTGAATATTCGATGATGTTTAGTCGCAGGAAACCATGAACATAGGTTTTTAAATGAATTTTCAAGTCATTTAACGTCAGTTTATGAAATTCCAAAATGGCCGATTCAAAAGGGCGGACGTCAATTTGGGTAATTTATATTTGTTTTACTAAAAAACGAGTTTACAATGTGATTTTTTGTTGTCACTTATAACAACTATGGTGCCAGACTTCCAAAATTCAAAAAGGCAGTTCCAAAATGGCGATGCTGGGAAGACAAAATCAAAGAGACAATAAGAGAAATTGACATTTAGGAGGGTGAGTACTGGATTGGGGTAGCTCAGGATAGGGAGAAATCGCGTGCAAGTATCCATTCGGTTATGAATTTTCCAATTCCTAATGTAAAATAATAATAATAATAATAATAATAATAATAATGACAATAATAATAGTAATAATAATGATAATAATAATATTAATAATAATAATAAAAATTATCTGAAGCCACACAATAAAAGAGACCGTAATCTCTTGCTCTGTCACGAAATTGTAAGTTTGTACTCTAATAGAAAGTGTCTTAATAAAAGTGTGACTTGTGTATCGATGTTACGGACAAAAAACATGACAAACTAACATTTTTTACACTTAACAAAAGAGAAGTAATTTTAGTGAAAATGTCGTAGGATAAAGTATATAAAACGTAAAGAAAATACATAAATAATATTCTACGCTGCAAAAATTTGAATCTGAAAATGTTGTTGACACATATATTTCATCAAAATATTCCAAAATATTTTACTTGCAGTCCGAAGCTTTTGAAAAATAATACTGTTTCAAACAAGAATTGGAGATGCAAAGCTATTCGTCAGAAAATTCCAGTTGTTTATGTTTTACGTTTGAGAATTTCTCGGTCTTCATGTTTTATACGTCCATCGCGCCGGTATAAAGACCGACCCATTTACACCACTATCCAAGGACCTTACTTTGTTGGAAGAGCAAAAATTAGCCAGCATATAACGCGTGCGCGCGCAAAACGCATTACCCCAGAATAACAATTTGGGCCGAGCAATTGCTACCTTCTTCGAGCGAGGAATGGCCCTGTGCGCATACCGATGAGAGAAAGAGCATACGAGACTCGGCCTGGTGGATTTATCAAGCGTTTCCTAGTGTGCGTCTGCGTCCGTGGAATGGGTCGTAAGTATTATTAAGTGCGAGGAACTAATATCGCGCGGGAGGGTGAGCTTATGCGGTGCGGCTGATGGTGTATTACTAAGTTTGTGGGGTGTGGAAAGTGTACACGACACAGGGTTGAAGGGACCGTATGCACAGTTGGAAAGAAGAAGAGCTTTTTGCTCTACGGATTGTTGATTTCGAGGGGATTAGGATTTTGCATGAAAAATTGTATTGTCTGTCAAGTATAGATTATCAAAAAATACGTGTTTTTTCTTTTCTCGCGTGAACAAAAAATGACGAAGATGCATCACATCAAAGTTCAGGAGTCGAGATTAAAAACGTCATGGGGATATAAAAATAGTATGTCCTCACACTTTAAACCCGAAATAGGAAAAATTGAGGCTAGAAAGAGTCATTTCTCAAAATCACTCTTTTCAAAATAGGAAAATCTCGAATTTTTTCATTTAAGAATGGTAGTTTGGGCGTATTACTCTTTTTAAAATAGGAAACCTGGCAATTTCCTATTTTTAAAGGGTATTTTTGAATATTACTCTTTTTGAAACAGAAATTTCGTGGATTTACTACTTTTAAAATAGAAAATAGCTGGAAATTATATTTTGAAAAGTGGACACTGGAATTTCCTGGAAAACTCTAGTATCAACACTTTTGAAAATGGGATTCTCAGCCGTTTCCTATTTCGAAAGCAGATTCACGTTTTTCCCCTTTTGAACTAGAGTTTTTCCTTTTGAAAATAGTAATTTCAAAAGTCTCCTACTTTGAAGAGTAAATTTGAGAAACTACTCTTTCTAGCCTCAATTGTTCCTATTTAGGGTTTTGAGCGTATAACATATTTTACCCCACTCCTAAACTTTGATGTACAGTATCTACGTCAGTTGTTTTTTATGTGAAAAAAGAAAAAATACGTGTCCATATTCTCCATAACCTGCTTGTTGGACCAAGCATAATTTCCTATGCAAAATCCCAGTTGTCAGTGAATTTCTTCTACAGAGAATGAGATGCTGTGTAGGCGTGAACTTGGCGATCCGTGAAGCAATGATTTACTTTTTTACGTTGGGGTTATTTGTTGTATAGATACGAAAGGCATCGTTCTGAAAAATCTTCACTTTTACTGTCTATGCTGATGAGCTCCACAGAAATCATGAAAAAAATCTGTGAAAGTCTCTTAAAGCCTTCAAAAGACTTTATTAATTTTTAGAAATTACAAAATAACTTTTGAAGAGTATCCAAAAGACTTTAAAAAACTTTGAACAGATCTAATGACTTCAAATGATACGCAAAGTCATTTAATGATGCACAATGACTGTAGAAGTCATTCAATAATTTTTGGTGACTACTTGGACAAAGGTAGAGAAGGGGGATGGAAAAGTTGCATACATGAAACACTAGGATTAGTCTTCTAAAGTCAATCAACGACCGCAAGTCTTTTAAAGACTCCAATAGTTATTCAGAATCTCTAAAGACTTCGAACTTTTGATCAAAACTTTGAAGTGTGCAGCCTCTCAGTCCATACATCACCAATTTTGATCATACGATCAAATAGAGATGAATGATTTTTGTCAAATAATTATACTGTATTTGAATTGAGTCAATTTTATCTATGATAAATTTTTCTGAACATTTCTTTGTCAAGCAGAAAAATCTTGATTTATTAAAAAAATACTAATATAAACTTCTATCACGTTTTAAATTGACTATTGCTCTTTTTATTTTGATGAAAAAAGTTTCGAATCGATATCCGTGCTCTTTTAAAATTTTTTGCTTCCATTGCTGTTGGCGTTGCCATGCTTTTTATTTTGTTATGGAATCACCGATGCGCAACTGCATTGAAAACGACAATATCGAGTGTCGTCTTCCAGATCAATGGACAAGAGAATCTTGTCCGGTCAACTAAAATTAACATGCATGCATGATTCAATTTGCCGAGGGTTGAAAGTAACATCGTCTGTGTGGAAATGAAAAGAAAGCTATACGTGAAATCGATGTTTATGTTTCAGTAAAGGGACGACAACAACTTTAAATGTGTGAATCATTTATTGTGTAACAATAAGTCATGATATTTTTAATGAATGTCAGTATTTATAATGTGTAAATCGATCAAAATAGAAGCATTGTTAATTTTTTTCAAATTACTTCACGTATTGAATTAATTTTATGAACGTCATAAAATTTTTTGATACAGTATCAGACCGTAAAATAATAAATATCGCTTCGCCTATTTATTTTTTGAGTAATTTACAATAATTTTACCGAAGTTCAAAACCGAAGTACCTTATGTACAAAATTTTTTTTTTATATTCATACACAATCGTTTGACAAATAAAAATTGCTGTATTCTTAACATACGAATTCAAGTATAATATTACGTAAAGTCAAAGTACTAGCAAAAAATGCAGTAATCCTATCTTTAAAAGAGTGTCACTCAACTGCAGTCTGATCACGTGATATATATTTTGAGTAAGAAGTTAAAATGTGTAATTGTCAGAAAATTTGAAAATAATATGAATCCGTTAATCTAATATTTAAATTGTTTGTTGTAAAATAATAAAATTTTGCTATGAATAAATACATATTAGAATGAAAAAAAAAAATCCTTTCTAAATATTGTATGGGAGTGGGCGCACAAGAAGCGGAGCCCCTTGGTCATTTAAATTTGGATTTCTCCATTAGAATATACGTAAGTAAAAGTGAAAATGTATACTTAAACAAATCAGATGAATCTATAAGGGTATAGATATTACTTCTCACTTCATTAAATGTTACTGTTTCAACATAGTCTATTTGTATCATAGAGGGCTTTTATTGAATTCAATGTATTGGTTATTTAAGTATATGCATGTATTGGTTATTTAAGTTATTTATGTATCTTCCAAAAAGGGAAAGAGATGCACCCTGTTGTTAGTATACTATAGTGAAGCTACACTGAAGGAAAAAAAAATATAAAAATTACTGTGCTGGAATGGTAGTCTGGTTGCATCTTGTCGGCAAGGTATTTTTTATTGTTTACACATTAATTTGTACTGGTCAAAACAGTAATTTTTCACCGTAATTACGATAATTTTTACTGTACACCACTATAAAAATTAGATTACCAAAAGTAAAAAGTCCCTAGACGACAAAATTGCAACCAGATTACCGTTCTAGCACAATCATTTTTATAATTTTCTTCACTCAGTGTATCTTCTGATAAATTGGTACATCTGCTCTACTTTTTATGAGACTGGTTTCTGGTTCTCCCAAAAGTGGCTGGCGTTGTAGCCGTACCAATTTTCTCTCCATAATACGGATAAGCCAATTACTTTACGATTATTTAAAAAAAAAAAAAAAAAAAAAAAAAAAAAAACATGAATATCGGTTGAGATTTGAGATGAAGGTAGATTTTTTTCCAAAAAACGTCATTTTTTTCGTACTGTGCGTCGTCTGGGATAAGTTAGTTGTAATGACTGGAACGCAATTTTACTGAACATTCATAATAACTCGGATACAGCTAGAACAATAATATTGACTGGTATTCAACGTGACTGACCACCATTGATAACATCCGAGACGCAATTTGCCATGTTTTATAGATACATATGGATGATTTCACAAAAACTCGAATAGTTCACGAAGCCTATGGTTAAAAACAAGGCATTTAATCATTTTGAGTTGAAACTTTTTTCAAATGGTGTAAACTAAATTTCTCTACCTACATTTTTTTCTAGTCGAAATTTTTTTTTGCTTTGCTGTAAGATGGAAAAAACAGGCCAAAATGTCATTACCGTGATGCAAAGCATTTAAAATTTTACTTTTCAGCGGATTATACTGCCTATGTGTTCACTTTTTAATTTTCTTGAGATGTCTTCTCCAAAAATTACCTTCTAGCACCTTTTTTTGTAGCTTAGGACAATAAAATTTTTTTTTAAAAGTGTACAAGGCGTTCGAATTGTGAAGCCTAGTTTGGAAACTTTTGAATTGTGCGAGACAAATAATTAAGTTGGGCCAAGTGGTCCATTCTTTGACATTTGGATTTGACCATTTGGTATAATAGAGCGAACAAGCATACCGAACAATTTTTTTCGACTAGAAATTCGAATGCGCCTATTCGTAGTGTCATCGTGAATATAGAAAACTTGTCCCAGTAAAATAATCAGTCATTACCGTAACGCACCTAATCTCGGAGGTAGATGAAATTATCGGCTAGTTGACTACGTTGTACGAAGGCGTGCATAGGTATCAAAATAAATTTTACTGCAAGACTCCCACTTGGGGCTTCAGAATCGTAAAAAAATTACCCGTACAGTAATGACAGACCTGTCATCACCATAACGATTTTTAAAAGTTTTTTGAAAATCCCATTGAAATTAACATGTATTTTCGAAAAATGACAATAGAGCCAGGCCCAAAAGTTGACAGCTAGTTAGGACCTCACATAATATACAAAAAATAATAAAAAAATTCTGAACACTAAATTTTGAAAATCTTATTTCATTGAATAAAGTATTCGAGTTTTAGTGAGATCACCCACTTATATAATAATGGAAATACGCATGCATGATATTAAAGAAATGAAAGTATTTTTACTTGAAAATTTTTTATGTTTAATTTTTACAAAAAGAGTTAAGTTCAAATAGGCACTAATATACATTTCTGGTGGTCTCATATAACGAATCACAAAAGGCTAAAATATTATCATACTTCAATACAATACTATCACTATTTTTTATTCTATTCTATATGATAATTTTATTGATTGATAGAATATCACATGATTGTCTTCTATACAATATACAAAATTGAATTACGGTGAATTAGTGCGATAATGATTTTGTGATTACAAGTTGAGAAAAAACGAATTTTATCATTTATATGAATGGTTCAGAGATCAAGCGTAGTGCTTTTTATTCACTAGGGTTTTGAATTCAAGAAACCACATTTTTCTAATTTTGTTGAATTATTTGAAACGTACCTGAACTTCCTTGGTTTGATATTTTTATGTGGGTGGTAACTCCCGTAATGAGTTGAAAGTTATGTGACGCCGTATTTTATAACTATTTGTGTGATTGTGCAAGCGTTAATAAATATTATCACCCCTCAAGTTTTATCATACGTGTAGTATCCATGTAGAAACGAAACAGTCATGACAAATTTCTTGGAGCTACGATTCTACACATATGAAGCAATATAACCTAAGTACAAAATACAATAGCGCGTCAGTAATATATATCTAAATCTACTTGATAGAATTAAACATTCAATCAGATTGTAAATGAGATTTAATTGTAGATTCTTATGAATATGAGACTAAATACGGTGGATCGCCTGAATTGATCGGACACCGTAGAGTTTTTTATGAGTAATGCGATGAACAGACGCTGGAAACATCATCTCATCATCCCCATTTATGATAACGATTTTCGTCTGTTTGTGATTTTAATGCGTTTGATGATTCATCTTGATTTTACATCATCTTATACAGCGCACAGGAGAGTATCATCCCAACTAACTGAAATTTATAAAAAATATTTGCATCAGTAATTTAATGAAAAGTGCATCGTGAGCTGCTGAGAAAAGATAGTTTTCAATGGAAACTTCGCGCGATATGGTATACCAACACTTGTAACAAAAACAAATTTCACATTTAAAAAAATATTCTATAAACCATATGAGAAGAGGTCACCAAAGTATTTTATTTCCTCTTCTCACTTTACACATCCCCGAAACAGAAAAAAGTAGCAATAATCAAAGAAGCTTATAGCCTTACCAAGAAGAAGGCAATAGCAAAGCCAGCTATGGCAAATTTAGTGGTGTTTTCCTGCAAAAAGTTCGTTGTTGTGTTCAGACAGCCTTCGGTGTACAGATTGTCTTCTTTCCATTCGCATGTATCCTTCGCAAGTTCCGTACCATGGGGCAAAAGTAACAAATTAAAGTTAAATAATATTCGTACCAGTACGTGTGATTATAATGTACGTGCAAATTCGTGCGCCATTTGTGAAAAAGCGATCGCTGTGCTAGGGACGTAAGTTAAAAGCACCAATAGCGAAGCGCACTTTTGATTTTTGTCCTAACACAGGAATAACTGAAAATTAACAAACGTTTGATGTTTTATTGCAAATAAAATTATGTACCACTATATTGGGACATAACATATTCTAATAGGATACAATACTTTTCAATAATATTCCACATTATGTGTATTGCCAATTTTTATCAATTTTCAATAAGTTGTTTAAGATAATTAAGTTATTTAAGATAAAAATTCAAATTTCCTATGATTATACATCAATGAAAAGATGAGTAAATAGTGATTTTATATGAATGTTCGTTTAAAGCTGTTCCGGTATCGGTACTTTTACCTCAAGCACTTGCAATAAAGTGAAAGCTATTTTCTTTTTTTAGAACACCAAAAAAGGAAGGAGGCATAGAAAGAGGAGTACACTCTACACACGTGTACATTATAACGTGACCATTTTGAAAAATCACTCAAAACGGGACATTATTGAATGAAATAGTTTTTACGACGTATATCTGAACTAATCGATCCCAAGCGTAATTTTTATAGAGAAACGAATATAGGTTCACTCTATTAGTATGAGTCAGCGTATTTACACGTTGGAGACAGTTTAGGCCAATTAAAAAAATATCTGCGAACTGAAAAAAGTTTTGATATAAATTAAAAGTTTAGTTCTAAGAAAAATTGAATCCAGAAACATGACAATTTGGTGTCTCGAAGTTATCGTCAAGGATACCGGGATGGTACCTCAAAAAACGGGATGTATGGTCAGGTCATATGGAATTACTAAATTTTTCTGAAACTTACACGCTTGTGCATGTGCAAGCAATCAACGTGCATCAAAGATAGAGAACAAAGAAAGAAAGGCGTATAATTCCTCCCGTACCTTTCCTTTGGGTATTTGGCGACAGCAGCTGGGGGGGTGCACTTCCAAGCTGTTCCAGTCTTGCCAGCTCTCGACTCCGCAGCATTTGAACTAAAAAAAGAGATTGAACATGACGAGCGAGATTATTATCACGAAAACTTTACTCAGGCTTATTTAAAATACTGAACGTACCTCCGATTGTATGGACTTCCAGACCTCCACGACCTCAGTGTTACCATTCTTGTAAAGCTCCATCGAATTTTTCATCTGCTGATTTAAAGTCTTTCCGATTTCCTTGCGGAACATGAAGCCCATTACGCTACCGATCAGCATGACGAGGAACAGCATGAAGAGGATGGTGAAGTACTGCGGAAGAGATAATGCCGATTATTAATGAAAGGCTGTCTTCGAATATAATATTACAACGAGAAGGATGTTGACGGTGTGGATCTATGATTTATTGTTTCTGGAATCATGAGTCAGAAAACAAATTGGAAATCTGTACCATTGCAATCGTAGAACACGTGATTCTTCGAACGGAGGTTTGATAAACATCCGCGACTTATGGCGTAGAAATTGGGAAAACAAGAAAAAACAACTCACCATCCAGAGGAAGCATTTGATCTCCTTAACTGCACCGACGCATCCGAAGAATGAGATGAAGACGATGGTGATGCCAATGACGAGGAACACGTAGATGACGCCCGTGAGCAGATTGCTGCCCGTGATCTTGCTAAGATGGTTAACATTTTCGACCACCGAGTAGATTGCCAGGCCGGTTAGCGTTATTCCAGCGATCTGCAACGTGTTTAAATTATTCAATGTATTGTGTATTTTTTCGTCGTTTGAGGTTAAAAAGACTTCATTTTAAGTGAAGTACAGGATTCCCTCCCTAAATATGAAAGAAATATCATCGGTTCATATTTCAGCTAGTCCATCACTGATATAAAGGATTCCTTGTACTTACGATGTAGTCCTTGACTGTTAATTAACGTAGATTTTAATACAAGCAAGTACTTAATAATAAATACTTAATGAATCCAATATTCGTCATTGTATATTGGAGGTTATGAAAAATAATATGCTTACGAAATCAAATGAATATTCATTAACTATTAATGTAGCGACTTAAGTGTTAACGAATTTGTATATTGTTTATCCAAAGCATCGAGTTATGGTTTATAAATCATTCATTAACAAAACAAGTGATTCTTACTATCCAGTATATCTAAATTTTAAGAATTGATCTAATTTGACAATGTTTCTTAGAAAACCGTTGGCAATGTAATGATTAGGGAAACAATTTGACCATATTTATAACTGAAATTATGATCCAATAACTAATTCAACAATTTAGCTTCATATTATAATCGTGCGTCACTTACAAATAAGATGAAATTTATTAAGAACAGGGTGTACTGCATAAAACGGCCGCAGCCATCTATTTCCTTGCCATAATTTATTCTCCTGGCGTAATCCATCGTCTCGTCCTTCTACTGTTCAACAATGTTTGAGTGTGTGTAATGGCAAGTACAGTACGACAGTGTAAGTATATCAGCTTGCACCTGTAACATCAGACACGAATTGTGGTTATTTTTTAAATTTATTTTTCTTTTTATCTGTATTGACATTGCGTATTTCCTCATATGCCAACTTTCTTCTTAAAAAGACCGTTTTGACTTTTGTCTGGTTTTAATATTACCACAGTGTACAAAATTTATTGTAGCGAGTCCCGATTGGTATCATTAAAATTAATTTTGAGTCGTAGTCGCAAATTTTGAAATTTACATCAAAATAATGGATGCTCTCTTAATATTATAATACAGTATTTAACACAAATAAATACGAAGGACACAACATATAATATCGAATATTCCAAAAAACGCATGAAAATAAATAATTTTTGAATAATACATTCAACATGAACAATTTCGTTAGAGAATGTAGGAAGAATTTCTTTTCATGTAATTATTTAATACAAGTCAGCATAAATTTTTTCGTTATTCATCGAAAACAAAACATTTAGAGGGAAAGTTATTCTTCTATATTAAAAAAGAATGTTACTGACAAGATTTTAATGTGATTGGTTCAGCTAACACACAAATAACTGTAAACTGCGTATCAGTGACCTACTTGACAATGGACGATTTATTTCAGTGATTCGTGATCCTTTTAGACTATATAATCGTTACTGTTTGTACACCATAAAAATTTGCGTGTACGTACACACTGAGAGACCAATTTGTTCAGTATAAACATGATATGTTAACTGTTAATATAGTACGTTAATTTTCTGAGTGGGTATATTAATAGTTAACATATTATGTTTATTGTAACAAATTGGTCTCTCAGTGCAGATTTTGGGGTAACATAACTGGATGCAGAGGAATAAATTTGGGGATACAAAATCATAAATTTCGGTACTTATTAAAAAGTGTGACTCTAATTTAGTAATATCAAGATTCAAATACGGTATTTTTACAAGCTTTTATACCTATTAGATCAACGTTATACAAGCAAGTCCATTTCTTTAATAATTATTAAGTACAGGAAGTCAAAGGTTAGATGTGTCACACCTCTGAGTAAAATATCCAAAACTACCAATTCAGAGATGCCTGGAAGCTCTAATAATTTTAAAATAGCTGAATAATTGTATTCATTCTTAAAGGCGTGATTCATCCAACTTTGTACCCATACATTCTACACTTAGTTTTTCTCAAAACCCGGACACTCAATTCTTAGAAGCGCGAGATTACAGTCTCAACACTCATAGCTTGATAATGTTTGACTGGCATGCGCAGCTACACGGAGAGAACTCTGACGCTGTACGGTAGTACTTATAAGCCTCCACATGCTATATTGGTATACACCAGCGCATACTACGTTTGCTCGGGAGCCATACCAAATTAGTATGGTCCCGAGCAAACGTAGTATATT
>JAPYYV010007184.1:0-21360 GCA_030522625.1 Copidosoma aretas | reverse complement strand
TCGTAACCAAATTAAATAAATTATTTGCGACCGATATCCTAATCAGTGCTTTCAGCACTGTGCAGATACCATCATAACTCTTACTCCCCTGCAGCTTCAGAAAAAATCTTCCGTATAAATCCCGTTTACAACTGCTGAAAAGGTGGAGTACTACTTGCGACCAGTACCCACGAGTCCCACGACCCACGACGGTGCGCCAAAAGGTACATACTGGCTCTTGGTCTAATAAGTTTGTAATACGAAAGACATTATTAATTAGGGAGATTATTAGTCATGCACAATTAGACTATATATCTACATTAACTATACGTTATTTATGGCTCATCACTTGATATGCGCTATAAGACTATGTACACGCATATTACCATAGTGTTGAATATGGTAGTGTCAAACATCTTTTTCTCACTCTTTAATTCATTGGTTTATATATATGATGTTTGCTGTAATTCTTTCGATTGTTATTAGTTTCCACCACTTAAACTTTGTGTTCTAGAACCGATTGCCAGGTAAGGTTTTATTTTTCTTCATACACATTTTTTAAACACGCACGATTATGGTAAATTATAAAAACAATACATTTTTTTGAGGTTATAATTTTCACCTTGTGAAAACAGTTTAAATTGTTTCAATAGCAAAAGTAGTTTTTGAGATATTTTAAAAAACAAAGAAATAAATTAGGTTTTGTAATTCTAAGTGGACAATAGAGCTGTCATCAATGAAAATCTTCAAAAAATCTGGCATACCATGTATTTTCACAGAAAATGATGATTTACAAAACATATAAATCGATTAATGTGGGCTCATATTTATTTTTATGTTAATATTAAATATCTTGTGTCGAATAGTTTGCCGATTGTGCTGTTTCTTTATCTCTTTATTAAATAATCATCATTGTTATGAAGCTCTTAAATTTTTTCAAATACTCTGGTATTACTATTACTTTGTATTCTGAGAGCTCTATTTTTTGCGTAATTGTATGAAATTCGTTGGAAATATCTGCAAGCAGTAAAATATTATTAGCTAAAAAAATTTAATTCCTTTTATGTTTTTCGATAAATCCATAAAATGCAACGTTAATTATTTAATGATATATACAATGTGATGAACAAATAAATAGCAAAATCTTTGAAGTGTGACATTTTATATCAACTAACAATAGTGGCTGAAAAATATTGACGTGTGTACATATATATTTATTAGGTATGTGGCACTACATACTTGAAGCAAGTACAGTCAAGTGAGAGGAAGCTGGGCGTGGACATTATTATTTTATTTTTCTGCCTTACGTAGCATACGACATACTTATCGACATAAATATAAAACAATTTGATTTTTTCAAATATCTTTGCTATAACGTGTGATGATGCTATAAACTTATTTAGAGGAGCATCATATACTTATGTGTGTATCAAATAATTTTCAACAGATAAGTTATGGGCAAAGGTGAGTTAAACGATCAAAGAGATACCAACAAATCAAATTATCTGGTAAAACCAACAGATGCGAGCAAAATGCTGGAAGCAGCTCTTCTCCAGATGGATGATATTTTATCTGGTAAGATTAAATACTCTAACAAGATATGATGGTTGGATTTCAACAAATGGAAAGTATTGGTTGTGATGAGTACTTTTACGGTGTTTTGATTGAATTTAAATATAAATAAAAATGGTGTAGTTGTACAAATTCAAGTATTAACTGTATCGATTAGTGTAAAGTCACGAATGATTTAATTTTACAGTACACTATACCGATATTTTGATAAGCCCTTCATTTTGATGATATTGAAATAATTGTGATGCGTAATGCTTTTGTTGTCATAATTTCAGGAGTCGAAAATAATGAATCGAAAGATGCCATTAAAGACATTAGTAGTAGTTTGGTAACTCTCCTGCAAAGTACACCCAGGCCATTACCTCCTCCAGATGCAAATACGATACAGGTTTTAATGGAATGGCTCCAACCAGTAAGGCTTTTTTAATTTTTTAATGAACCCTATATCTGCACACGCGTGAGAGTCTCTTTGACTGTAAAAAACCATCACTTGCAACCAATCAATAATTTATTAGTGAAATTTTGAGACTTTTAACTATAAATATCAAATAAATATTTTAGCGAGGATCAAGTGTAAATAACTTTCCGACAGTTTTTAACAATATTGGTAAATGATATTTTTTTATCAGTGTTGACTCATCATTCACTTGACAACTTTTTACATCAGTCGCTAAAAATAATATAAATCTATTTTCTTGAAAATTATTATCTTTGTCATAGTTTGTTGGAAAATTCGAGTTTCAACTAAATTTAATAACGTTTTATTGACCCACTAACTTGTTGGGTTTAAAAATTCCAAGGATATTATCGAAACTTGAAAAAACTGGACATTTATGTATTGATCTCTTGGTACAACGTATAAGAGTTGTATTAAACACTGTCCTTTAAAATGAAATCAATAGCCAATTCAATAAACATATAAACTAACAAGCACGACTGATTGGTATACAACTTGATTTTCATTTGTCGTCCAATTCTCAAAGACAAGAAGTAACAGATCTATTTATAAACACTACGTCCACAAAGGTTTTTCCGTCGTTTAATTTTAGTTTTAGTCATCCCGACATAGCAAGTATAAGTATACCTATGTATCCAAAAGAAAAGACGAAAATGTATTCGCTTGCCTGAGTAAGATTGTGCAGTTTGATTCTAGTTTTTTGTTGTACAATAAACGTTATTAGGCATAATTAGTAAATCACGCCTAACGGAGTAAGAAAAACAAAAGGAAGCTATTTTCACAAGACCTGTGTTGGAATAATCCAATCCTGTACGTCATGGGAGATGAAGAGAAGACCACTTTCAAAGGTTACATTTTTGGATTGATTATCAATGCAATGTTTTTCTCATTACACAATAATCAGTCCTCTTGTATTGGTATTTGATGCACTTATTTGTCGAGATAATTGGAAAAAATTCTCTGGCGTAGCTGCTTCGTTTGATCGTTGGAATGATTGTTGGGCTCAGTCGGATGCTGATGAATCGTCGGGTACGATATCAACATCGACGACATCCGAGCCTGCAGGTGAAGAAGATTGTTCGCCGTATGATTGTCACGCGTCAGGAAACAATGCCTCGGATCGCATCATTAATCAAGCCATTAATGGCTTTTGTAAGCCCCAAGGATGTTTTTATCAGGTGTGAAAAAAAGGCTACGCACAAATACTAAATGTATTTCTCATGTGAACTGCAAATACAAAAATACCATACTTTCAGTCATGTTTACTGCAGGGCTTAGCCAGGGTGATTGCCCTTCATGGAAGCTTACCAAACATTTGTGCAGCAAAAAATCCTGCACAGTCTACTAATTCGCACTTCTGTTATAATTCATCATGTTCGAGGTTTTGTCCAATTTGATTAGCTCTTTGTACTTGAATTTTTTTTTTTTTTTTTTTTTTTTGTTCTTGTGTTGACACAGTGTGACAAGTTTATCCCAAATAGCATGTATAGTTTTCGTCGTTTACAAAATACTGCTATGACAACGATTCTCTGGTTTGTTTTGATTATTGCAATGCACGCTTGGAACATGTACTAACGATATTTGTGAATAAATTATAATTATACACGTATTATATACATGTGTGTGGCAATGGATGAGCAGCCGAGCCGAGACTTGACACTATACATATATAGCCATCAGAGGGAAACATATTTTTCCAGCATTCCACTTGAATTGATTCAACGCGTTTCCAAAGAGTCGACATTGCACTGTGGTGGGTATGGCTGCGCTACAGCTGCAGACCATAAAGCCTGTGATTGTTTTTCATCGGCTCACGCAGCCCAGTTATACGGTGAGCAGGCCGCTGCCTCTACCGTGGGTCCTTTAATCCCGGAAAAAGTGAATGGGAATCATGATGCATCCACCACGCCTGCACGAGGCAATCGATGTTGTGTCGGTACGATGGATCGGCGCAAAAGAAGATTAAAAAGTAAAATGGATCGCTGCCAGAGAATCCATAAAAGTCAAAGTGATTTGATAAATTACGAGAAAAAAAACAAGCCCCGTTACTGCTCGCTGCAACATTTTAAATGCCTCAACAAATACTCTGACCATACAGAGCAGGTATACCCCATATGATGTGTGTGTGTGAAACGTGCCTCTTTTTTTAATTGCCTTCCAGGCATTTTCGATCTTTCCAACAAACAGTTTCTTTTTGTGGTAAATTACGTATGCTCATCAGTCAAACCTATGCCAATTTGTTTTTTTTTATTTCAAAGAAAACAACAATTTATTGTACACGCATAGCCACAAGAAGCAAAGATAAACGTAAAATTTCGAATCGTAGCGATTCTGTATTGTACAATTATTTATTTTTACTCGATAAATTGCAACACGTTGTTCATTTATCTTGCAGGAACGTTTACAAAAGTTGGAAAACGAACGAACCTCTCTTCATATGGAAATTTCAATTTTGTCTGAACAACTCGATGCCCAGTCTTTAAAAATCGTAGAGTTGAAAAATGCATTGAAAGATAAAAAGGATGCCCAGAGGATTATGGAAGAATCTCTGCAGACAGTAATTGTTTCGGTCCTTCAAGTTTAAACAATCAAGTTTCATTCAATTCACTGGTACAAGTATAATTTGTTTTTTTTTGCAGGAAGTATTGTTGCGCAGTGCCTTGGAAACTCAAAAGTTGGAACTTTTGAGTTCACTATCGGAAATGAAGCTTAGACAAGCCAACTTGGAGCACGAAAATCTGTCTTTACGAAACACCAATTTTTTGACAAATGTATGCTTTTTTCTTTAATTAATTCCTTTTATTAGACATTTAGAGAATAATTTCAACAATTGCAGAGTGAAAGATTTAGCAGACACGCAGGCCATTACAGCAGCCTGCCCCGTCCGCCTACGTCAGTTAAAAGAGGTGTTGCATTTGGTGAGACCATCACGAAATAACAATAATGTTAATATTATATGTCAACAAGAATGATAGTGATGATAATGATTCAAACTTTCATATGTAAATTTAGCTGCCGAGGATAAAAGTGCTGTCGTAATTGCGGACAAAGCAACTCCTTTAAAGCCTTTCATTCAGTTATCCATGGAAGAAATTGGCGATTGGTTGGCTAATTTAGGCTTAGAATCCTACACGAGTGAACTCAAACGGTGGAATGCAACAGGAGCAAAATTACTCGGCGCTTCAACCAGTCAGCTCGAAAAAGAGCTCGACATGAAAAACATTATGCACAAAAAAAAACTACTCTATGCCATTGAGTCGGAAAAGTGTGGTGGCACTGGCTTTCTGGGATCGGAAAAGGTTTGATTTTATGTTATTTTTAATTTGTTACATTTATTTACAGTTTTATTATATAATATACATAGATACATAGAGAGTATTCACTCGTCACGCATTCTCCTGATGCTGCTCTTAAAGATATGTACGAGAATACTAGAATTATTTCTTGATTTGCAGATGGATAACGCCGTTGTGCTGCGTTGGCTGGATGATATTGGCCTACCACAACACAAAGAAGCATTTTTCAACGCAAAAATCGATGGCCGCGTATTAAATCGACTAACCACGGAGGATTTGTTTTTTCTCAACATTACCGGTCAATTGCATGCTGCAAGCTTACGTCGCGGTATTCAGGTACACACATTAACACTAATTCATCATCATCATCATCATCATCATCATCATCATCATCATCATCATCATCATCATCATCATCATCATCATCATCATCATCATCATCATCATCATCGAGTACACGTAATACTTGAAAAAAAAAATGAAGCTGCAACGTCGTGTTTAGGTGTTGCGGGAGTTGAATTTTGAGTTTGACAGCCTGGAGCGACGATCGGCCAATAATCCAGCCAATGCTAACGAGGGAAGTCGAGTAGCTCTGTGGAGTAATCATCGAGTAATGGAGTGGTTGAGGGTTGTCGATCTAGCCGAGTACGCACCAAACATGCGAGGCTCTGGAGTTCACGGCGGTCTCATGACTTACGAGCACCGTTTCAATGCCGAACTACTGGCTAGCTTGCTCAGCATACCACCCGCAAAAACTTTACTTCGAAGACATCTAAACACCCATTTCAACGAAATTATCGGCAGAGATGTGGTTCAGCTAAAAAGACAGATGGAACATACTCTCGGTTTTATGCCTCTAACACTAACAGCAAGATTAAAGGTACGATTATACGATAAAGTTATATCAGTACCCTATACTCTCTGATGAATAATCATTATCAGTGTGCATCAATTACCTTGATATTTTTTTTGCAACTCTAGACGCCAAAGAGAACGCAGTTTACGCTCAAGCGTAAAAAAAGCAAAAATGAAATGGATTTTGGAAATTTGGTTTGCCCATTGGAAGAAACACCTCCAGGTACACCCTTATCATCAGTTTCGACAACTAGTCCAGGAAGCCCTAATCTCAATTCGCCTTCATTCTAACCGTAATCACCAATCATTCAAACTACTTATGCCATCTCACGACTAACCTGTAAGTTTATAACAATTTGACTATAATAATTAAGTTGCTTTTATAAAATCCATCTCATTCTAATGATAAGTAGTACTCGATACGAATTATGATTGGTTAAGCAGCTAGTTTATACTTACTTACTAAAATACTTGCTATTTATTTTTATTTTCAGACACGAGGGAAATAGTGCCAGAAGAAAATCAGAAAAAAACAATTGGCTGTATATAAAAGTAAATAATTGGTATTTTTTTATACGAAAATGAAATGTACATAAATTTGCTTTTTGTAAAAAATTTTAATACAATCTTGATGAACTTGAATGTGCTTGGTTTCTTAATTATTCTTGTCGAATTACGAGTAAGTAAGCTTCCAGCGTTGATCAGGTTGGTCGAATCTATAAATTCCTTGGAAATATTTTTAGTCAAATGTGGACCGAGTCTATGTAGACTGTTATATATTTATTATATATCTACAGCAATAAGTAAGTATATCGCGTTGTTATTTCCATTCTACACATTTTGCTGCTATACTTACTATATGTATACTTTTGGCTCGCGCTTTCTCTTATTCCTCCCCTCTCTTTACACACCTTTCATTTACTTTTTTTTTTACCGTTTGTATACCTCATGCGCGCTCTCTATGTACCTATCATGTTCTCCGCTCCAGTGCTCAATATATTCTCTTTGGCGTTCGTCTCCGATTTTCAATTATAATATGACCTTCATCACAAGTTATACCTGACGGATATTTAATATTATTTACATTGTTTTATAAAATTTGCCAAAGTAAATTCGTGGTATAAAATAGTTTCGTGTAATATGGTACGTTTTTTACATTCAAGTTTTTCCATTAACAGTAATAACTGCAATCTGTTCAACCAGCCATCACTGATGAAGATTTACCGCAAAACAGAAACGTCCCGAGGAATTTCAAGACTGTCGATGTATAATAATTAGTACAAGCTATTGATATCCATGGCGTAAGTTTGCCTTCAAAAAAATGAAAATATGAAAATTGTTATTTCGTTCGATGATGATAAATTTTTATTTTAATATTTCCACAAAAGGACGCTACACTCTGTAATCAGATTTTTAGCACTTTTGGTAATACTTTTGGTAAGGATCGCTCATGCGACCGAGAACGAAGGATGGCGTCCTTGCGGGGAAATCAAACGCGAGTTGCGAATACCGTGTGCGTGCGCTTTAACTGTGTCAGGCACCAGAAAAGATGTACTCTCTGTGCGAGTCAACTGTGATCGCACCGTTCTCAACGTTGACCTAGTGCCACGGCTCAACGACTCGACCATCATAGCTTTTAGCCAGAAATTTGTCCATCATCGTGGTTTGCCAGTGCAAGTGATCAGCGTATTGCCAAGTTCCGTAGAAATCTTGGATTTTAGTCACAATACGATACGCCGATTAACCGATCACCAACTGCGAGGACGTGCAAACCTGAAAGAACTGCGTCTGGCAAATAACGCACTCGGAGATAATGCCAATCCCATATTCTCTAGCACCGAGTTCCATGAGCTCTCAAGTTTAAAGTTATTGGATCTACGAAACAATAGGCTGCGCGGCATCGAGGAGGGAATTTTCGTAGGATGCTATAGCTTGGAAGAATTGTACTTGGATTTTAATAATTTTACACGGCCGCCTATTGGATCGCTAAAAGGACCAAAGACTTTGAAAATTCTCAGTCTTGCTGGAAATTACATAGGTACCATAAGATACATACTATACATCATTGCGTCACCGATTCAGTATTATAAGTTTAAATTTTTTTCAGATTCAATTGATCATGGTGCTTTCTCAATATTCAGAGAAACTCTGGAAAACCTTAACTTGAGTAACAACGACGTATCGCGCGTAAAAGATGGTGCTTTTACGGAAATGACAAGTCTCGTGATCCTTGACATGTCGAGTAATCGCATCAAATATCTAAATAGCGATGCCTTGAAAGGCTAGTAAAAAATATTTGTCACGAAAATTGTTTTTTCTTAAACTCATACAAAATAATTTATTCGTTTTGTTATATAATTACACTTTTAGGGGCCTACAATATTCGAAAGCTCGACGTGTCGAAAAATCTTTTTGAAAACTTTCCGACAGAGGCTTTGCGTCATCTTAAAAATCTCATAATTTTTAACGCATCCAATAATTTAATCACCGTAAGTTGATTTTGATAATAACCGTAACGTCCACCGATCAAGTACTTATACCGACTGCTCGTTTTTCAGGAATTGGGACGCTTGCACTTGGAGGACTTGAAAAATTTGCAAGTTTTAGACTTGAGTCGAAATAAAATTGGACACGTGGGATCTAATGCATTTGTCAATTTGACTCGACTGTCTTGCCTAAATCTTAGTTTCAACTTATTACACACTGTAAGTGATACGTTGCTGATTGTGTCTATATATTATATAAATATATGTTACAAACAGTTAGAATAATGTAAATAATTTTGAACTACCAACAGATGGACCAGTCGCTCGGAGGTCTGAGCAATTTAAAATGGCTCTCGCATCTTGATTTTTCGCACAACCGACTGCGCGTGGTCGATCATAATATTGTGGCTCTTGGCAACAATAGCCTCGAGTCGTTGAATTTGGCCCACAATCTTTTAACCAGGATATCAGCCGACGTGTTGAAGCACCTTCTTCGATTGAAACGCCTCAACATAAGCGATAATCCATTGTACGGCGGATTTCCCCCAGTTTTCCCCCAATCTCTGATCGAGCTCGATGCAGCTCGTACCGGCCTCGAGGTATTGCCAGCTGTTCTTCTTTTAAACCTCACGAGTCTTGAACGCGTCTCTTTTGCTGGAAATCGACTGCAGGAGATCGATAAAGCTACCTTTAGCCACCACTCGAACCTAAAGATCATCGATTTGTCAAACAACGACCTCAGAGTCTTGGACAATGGATCTTTCGTGGGTTTGCACAGTCTTAAAAACCTACATCTCCAAGGCAACAAGTTAATCAATGTGTCGTCACAACTGCACTCGGCTTTATCGGAGGAGCGTGTCGGTTACACTAGCACCAGTGGAGTAAACATCAGTCTCAGCTGTGATTGTGGGTCCAGAGCTCTGTGGAAGAAACTCAGAGCCCTCGGCAATACGATCGTGTGTTTGTCACCGGGTCCTTTTGACGGCAAGTCGCTGGTCGATCTCACCGAACAAGACGTTCTCTCTTGCGCGTCACAAGAAAGCCCCATCGTCGCTCTTGAAACCTTGAGCAGCAACGACAATGATAATAACAATAACACGGACTTGAAAACTACTGATCCAATTACTCACGTTCAAACCGAATCTGCGACGAGTTTAGGATCGGTAATGATTTGGACTACGGCAGCATCAACGTTCCCGGTATCGCATAAAACATATATTTTATACGTATGCTCCCAAATATACGCTTTAATTCTTACTGAATTAATGACTCGTACCTATATACTTACTTTTAGGATTCAAAGAATGACAAATCAGCTTACGAAAAGCCGTTTGTGAGCGCAGACGATTATCTTATCATTGGAATAATTTTGGTGGTATTATTTCTTGTACTGATGGTCGTAGCAATAATTTTCGTATACCGGTTACGCAACAATGCTCACGCCCGCCCAACAACCATGACTTCCTCCAGCTCTTTTGGCTGTGGTAAATTACAACAAGACTGTGTTTACGTCAGTTCGTACAATGGTTCCACCCTGATGCGGCATTATCCTGCAGGTAATGCTATCGGTACAATCGTGCCGGCCACTACAACGGCGGCCTCGCCGGTCCAAACACTTCCCCTCGTACAACCACCCCTGCCCATCATTCGTTCACTGCCTAGTTCGCAATCCATTTATGGTTATTACGATAATGTTACACCTTTCTACATGATTTCCAACGATAATAAGTACGAATAAATTTCGTTGATTACTTTTCCATCGATCCCCTATACTTACATACAACGTATCGCCATAAATTTGATTCAACTGTTGTATCAATAATAAATTGTTAAAAATTTCACAAACATTTTCTAGTTCAATTCCTTTGTCACCAATGTTGAAAGGGGGCGCTTTAAACAACGTTAAGCTCATTTTCACAAAAATTATTAACATATCTACGTATAATTTTTGGAAAGCTTCTATAAAATATGTTAGTATTTATTGATCATCAGGCGTAATACATAATAAAAAACACAATAGCACTTTAACTTGTATGTTTTGGTTTAGGTCTCGTATCAAGCCATTCGTTTATCCAGTTGCTATTTTTCTCGAGCCATGCAATATTTGTTTCAACGATTTCTAGTGCTTGAGCTCTATACGTGGCCCCAGCTCCGGACTCTGGATATTTTTCGAAAAAGCTCTGCATTTCGCTCAACTTGATCGTCGTGGAGAATTTTTTGGTAATAGCAGGTATTAGTTGTCCTAAATAGCGATCGTTCAAAGTATACCGATCCACGAGCAGTTGCCAATTCTCACGAACCCAGTCCCACACTAAAAGTCTACCTTCTGGATTGCTAGAGATGCTTATAAGACAATTGAGAGCATCCTGCGATCGTACATAGTTTTCATCCATTGCTATATTTATATACCTAAAAAGTGTAAAAGATATTGAAGCACGACTCACGAGTACGCTTGATTAAAATATGATATTACTAATAAAAACCCACTTTTTTAAGATCCAGTTGGAACGAATACCCGCCAGCCCTCTCATTAGTTTAAGCTTTTCTGCTGCGTTATTCTCCTTGATGAATCTTTCAAACATTATATTCCATTCTTGCTCGCCTCCAACCCCATTTATGCCTAACACAAGTATCCAACAAAGCAATAAATAATCATTCAGAACCTACAGTGTTGATATTGTTTCCAAAAGTCTTTACCATAATAATAGACAAGCTCACGAATGTCTGGATGGGGACGTGCATCTTTTTCATCGTTTATCCAGGTTTTGAATACATCACCAACTTCTTCTAGGCATTCGGAATGACCAACGCAGCAGGCAAGACTCAAAATAGTGTTTCTCAAGTTTCTTGATTGGATAATTTTTTTAATACATTTGTTCAAAAGAAATAAAGCAAAGCTAAAGTTTACATAATCATGGACTTACGACGTTTCAGGCTCTTCCGATTGATCGGGATTCCACGTTACGTCATGGTAGGCACCGTCCACGAGTTCTCTCACATATTCCTGCAAATTTTTGTGTTCATTATAACATACTTATACCGGTATTTTTAAGAGAAATTACACGTAACTTACGCGATATTTTTGCAAGAATTTCGTTGACGAAAGCAACGAATCTATGGATTTGAGATTATTTGCAGCAACAAACCACGGTGGATAATTTTTTTCATTGCCCAAATAAAGCGTCATATTCAAGACGACGTGGTAATTGAGTTGTTCGGCATTAGCCAAACTGAATGCGTCTTCGAGTATATGAGTTCTATCTTGAATGGAGAAACGCTGCAACGAGAATCTGATAATTCGGGCTCATATTACGTTTTCAAAAAGTTAAAAATGTACCTTGTGACTCCAAAGAAGTACGTTAAGCAAAGTTTCCCAACCAGCTGCCTCATAATTCACCCGATAATATCCAACTTGATCAGTATTGAATTTGATCCAGTCAATAGGTTCGATCAACTCAATCGTCACTGTAAAAGGTTTCTATGCTGTGATAATAATCAAATCGCGCTTACACATTTTACAAACATACTTACGATTCTTTGCGTCCTTGTTAAACCAAACCAACGTTGGTGTAGAATTCTTGCTGGTTGTGTAAGTTATCGGAATCGTCCACTTGAAATCATACTGAGATTCAGACTCGTTGCACTTTGCACTGGCAAGTGACAAAAATCTTTTCTGAGTTAAAGTGTACCTTGAGCCGTCTCTAACAACATTTACCACGGGAAAGCCCATTTGAATCGTCCACGTGTTCATAAAACTTTCAATGTTCACTTGACCTTTCATATCACTTTGCAGCATGTTAAAAAAATCTCTAGTTTCTGCATTTCTGTAGCAAAATTGCTTCAAATACATTGTTGTTCCAGTAAAAAAAGCATCAGAACCTATTGTTCTTTCTAACATACGTAAAATCGATGCTCCCTGTGAGAGAGGGGTGATAATATAATGTGTTTTTACACTTTGAAAAGAGACACAAATTTACATTTAGCTGACCTTATTGTAAGAAATAATGTCGAAAATTGCTGTAATTTCATCTGAATTATTGACTTTCTGTATGATAGGGTGTGAACTTTGTTTTGCATCAAAGTCAAAAGCAGGATGTAATACTTGGATTGTAAAATGGTTCATCTGAAAAATGTACACCAATGCGTTAATTATTCATTTGCAAGCATAAAATAATCGAAAATTAATTCACTGATTTACAATATGCCATTCGGGAAATATGGCGTTTGCACTCTTATACGTCATATATGTTGCAAAGCCTTCATTTAGCCAAAGATCGTTCCACCAAGCCATTGTTACTGAAAACGTCAACAATAGACAATCAAGGACCGGAAAATGAATTTTCCATAGAAAGTAAATTTTGTTGAAACATTACCCAAGTTTCCAAACCACATGTGAGCAAATTCATGCCCGATTACTTCAACTATACCCTCTTTATTCGCTGTGGATGTGGATTTACTATCATAAAGTAGCCTAGCTTCTCTATACGTAACGATGCCCCAGTGTTCCATTGCCCCCGAAACAAAGTCTGGAATAGCTGCCATATCTAAGTGATTAAAAATTGCATTAATCATGGTTCGGCGCTCAATCAGGTGAGTCGCTTTTACCTAGTTTCGGTAAAGGATAATCAATATTAAACAAATTGATGTAGTACTGAATAATTTTTACTCCAACTTCCAAGGCAAACGATCCCTTTTCTTTTTGAGCCCTAGTCGTATACACGCTAACGGGGAACGTTCTGCCATTGAGTCCATTGGCTTTTTTCGTCACTGCAACAAAGTCACTGACGATGAAGCATGCCAAGTATGTTGACATTGGTACAGATTTTGCAAATACAGCGGTCGTCAATCCTGCTGATGGTTTGTCCACTAAAAGGTCCTGAAAAATTTGACGCCAACAGTAGCAAACATCCTGATTGCATTAAATAAAAAAAGAATTACATGCAACAACCTTAACGTTCATATTTGACAAAGCATGATAGCAATCTCCACTTGGATAAACAAGTTTTATATCAAACTCTGCCTTGAATCCTGGCTCGTCGTAGCATGGAAACGCTTGCCTTGCATAGGTGGGCTCAAATTTTGACGTGGCAATGGTTCTAAGGCAACATACAAAAGTCAATAACAGTCATCCTCGCGCCCCAAGCAAAAAAAATTTTTGTTAATAACTAACGAATAAGTGATGATAAGAAATAATAAAGTCCAGACTTGAGATTGCTTATGAAATTAAGAAACTGTCATTATTAGACTGTTGATAAATGACATGTTGAAAATAAAAAATTCAAAAAAATTCAAAAAAATTCTGATAACTTTTATAAATGTTAACCATCTGAACTTGTAGAATGATATTTTTTATTTGTTATTAATTATTATCTAATTTTTGTGTTTTCGTATTTCTGTAAAGAGTTAAAATTTCTTTGACTTAAAATTTATTGGTGAAATTAACCGCATGCAGATTACTTTCATTATATTACACACCAGATAAACAAAAAATGATAAGTATTGCTATAGTTTCAAATCTGGACTTTATAATTTGTTATTATTAGTTTTTATTTGCTATTTATTTTTATAAATATTAATATGTACGACGAAACGAATAATGTTATTTTTGCTTGGGGCATTATTAATTTTACCAAGAGGTCTGCTCACCTGGTTTTGTTGGCTTCATCCTTATACTTGCTCGAGTAAAAGCCAACAATTTTATTTTTAAGCGATCCCTCAAACAACAAACAAAGATTGTACAAACCTAAGCTTAATTCTTCCCTTAGTTCTATGATAAAAATTTCATTTTCATTATCCATGTAACTTTTTTCAACAACTACACCATTATTGTCCTGGCTTCCGTGCAATTTTAGGCTGACAAAGGTAACATTTAAATTTTTTTGATGTAATTGCAGATGCTGATGGTTCAGCGAGACATCGATAAGAATCGATATTTGTCCCGTAAACGTGCCCTTTTCTATATCTGGATGCAGATAAAGATCGTAATTTAAGGGCTTCACTGTTTTAGGTAATCGAAAATTCTTATCGGTATTAGCCATATCGTAATACCACCGTCTACCTAAATGCTGTTTCGACCACGTAAATTCTGAAAATTTACTTTCGTTATTGAAAATATTATTAAATAGCAGTTATCGAGAATATTTATAAACGCTTACCACCAAGAAAGGGACCGAAAAGACTGTCACTTTGTCGTCTTAAAAATATTACGGAAGTTGTAATACAAAAACAAGTCAAGACAAGCAACAGGAATACAATACAAATAATACCGACGGAAAAATAGCTGAGGTTATGTTTCCTCGGCGCCTCGTTGTTACGTTTGCCACCGCTGCACGTATCATCGTTATACATTATGCCTGCGCAAGTGCAACGCCACAATATGTTTTCTCGAGTTTTATATCGACAGCATCGGCGCAGCTGTATATGATCAATTATTAATTATGTATTATGGCCATTATGGGGGGTTGATTATACATGTCTATTTGTCACGTAGGTCGCGGCAGAATTTAAAAGATACTCTTAACAATGTAAACACATTTGTTTATTTATTTAATTATACAAAATATTGGCTTACGTAAAAGTATGTACATGAATGAGATAGTACTGCTGGTCTCGTAGTTCAACCAGGCTTGGCTTTAATTCGTCACTACTTATGTATACTATACCAGCTCACTTGACAAATGACGACATCATGTGTACTAATTATTGATTCATTAATGAAAAATTTTCTTTCCAAGACAATATTCATAATTATGTTGAAAAATGAGATAATTTTGACGTATGCATCAAATATTGCGCTTCAAAGTTGTTATAAATTAAGTATACCATTATTTAATATTGGACTAGTGAATGATATAAATATTCATATATACATGCAACGTCTATAACTTGAAAAATGTACAATAACAGTGATTTTTAATATAATACAGTCACGTGTATGTAAATTGTAGTTGCTGAAAATATGACATGAAAATATATATAGTCCTCAAGCATCGAGTTTTTACATCCTTATCTTTAGAAATTTAATTTAGCGCTTAACATAATTACTACACAATCATTTATACCAATTAGTCAGACTTGTTGATAACCTCTGCATAATCAATGTCTTCTTGTCGCATATCCTTGTCACCCCATCCCCAAATAGCATTTTCATGGTGGTGATCTTGTGAAATTTGAGCAACCCGAGTACCATCTCCCGTACGGGCTGCTCGTTTTTCAACCATTTCAAGAGTTACAGTCTTGAGATCGTACGCCCAGCCAATACGAGCGAAACAATCTATAAATGCTGTTGTAAAGTTGGCACGATAGTTACCCAATTCCGCTGCTTTGTAGTCCCAAGGAAAAACGTGATGGTAATTGTGCCAGCCTTCACCGAATGCTCCCATAGCTACTCGAATATTATCGGTAGCGCTAATGGTACTGGTTCCGAGAAAAAAAAAAAAAAAAAAAAAAAAAATTGTTACATCAAGTTGTGTTTGTTTCCATCGAATGCATGAAACTTACTCGTCGAACGGCTTAGTACCCCATATGTGAGCAGCAGAATTGACCAGCCATGTTAGATTCAAGGAAAGAGTGTATCTGAAAATCGTCGCGTACCACGAATACATACCGTTCTCGTTCCAAAAATGACAGGGCACCCAAGCAGGGAGAAGAAAGCAAAACAATGGCATCAAAATGATGTATAGCCTGAAAATAATTATTTTAATTGCATAATATTAAATCCCATCAAAGTGACATTTATTACCTTCGCTGCCAAACGACCACTGGATCTGCATCCAAATCGCTCATGTCCACCACGGCACCTTTGACAATGACATCGGGATGCTTACGAATGAGTAGCCAGCCCATGTGCGAAAAGAAAAAGCCTCTTTTTGCATTATGTGGATCTGCATCCGTGTCGGTAAATTTATGATGCACCCGATGATCTCTGACCCATTCGTAAAGATGATTCTGTCAAGAAAATACATAATTTAACTTTCTAGACGATTGATGCGAGTCTCGTCAATTTTTGATCTTGCGAACAATCACCTGGAAAGCTATAGTTTGAAAAATCATCAGGATTATCCTCATTGGCCATTTTGCTTTGTAGGAACGATGAGCCCATAATCTGTGAGCTCCTGCAGTTATTCCCAGAGCTGATGCGATGGCTATTAGCATGGCTGGAAAAAAATATTAATTGTAAAATTTACCTCTACTTTTAATTCGAGAATAAATTTATTCATAAAACTCACTCCATATGAATGTAAGGAATTTGGCTCCCGTGTAAAGCAAGTACATTCCGTACAGAGCGCCAATGTGGAGATAAACAAACGCAAAAACATTTCTCCAAACTATTTTCCACCTATACTTTTGTTCCAACTTATTAACGGTTAAACGGGATGTGTCCGACTCGCTTGAAGATTTATCTTTGCTAGTGGCTTGCTGAGAAGCTTCCAAAAAAAGCGTTGCCGAATTACCAAATAAATTTGGCGCCATCTTTCTCTCTCAAAGCTACGATTATACGAAAATATTTTGTAATGGACAAACTTTGAGTATTTATTAAAATAGTTGTAAACATCGGTGCACAGTTAGTTGATGCGCATGGCCAAGGTACTTTCAAGTTGCATGATGGCAACTTTCTTCGAAAGGTGCTGAGCGTGGCTCTAGTGCAAGTGCGCTGGCGAAAGAAGGGAAATCGTAAGATAATCACAAACGGCGCTGGTGTGGATGCTGACAAGAGAGTCGAACGAACGGGATCAGTCTCGAGAAAAAGAGGTCACAGCCACTTTCGAGGTCAATGTTACCTAGCTACGAGACGCTTACGTTGTAGGCTCACTCTCACGGGAATGGTGAAACGGAATCGGCTTTACGCCTTTGGTTATTTTAAAAAGTTTCATCTTTTAACAACTCCTCTTTCACTGGTATAATTTTTTTGAATTACGTAGAAAAATTTTGACTCTTAATTTCAATTTTTTTAAAGTTTCAGCACCTGCGCAAAAAATTTATTCACTGCACTGTTATCTTTAGATTCATCCCAACAACTCTAGTTGCGAAATTTTTACCCGAGAATATGCAATTACATAGTAATTACGCTCAGCACCTTTGTAATCTAGAAATGATTTCAGCGTTTATAATCGACGTAAAATTATTTGACATTATTCTTTTGGTGTCAAGTAAATTAGACACGACCAAGTTTGCAGGTAAAAAATACTTGCAATTAAAAAAATTCGTACGTAAATAATTTGAATTTTATAAAAGTATTGTTGTACAATGTAAACACTCGCCGATGAATCCAACAAACAATTTAAATTTAAATCAATAAAATGAAACTGTATTAGAAATAAAATTCAACTCACCTAATAAATTATACTTGAAAGCTTTACAAGCAGTAGGCTGGCTCCAATATTTAATACAAACTACGGCACATGCGCCTAGACGTTATTAACAGTTGTACCGACGCGATCAAACTGATCCAGACTCACGCTTAGTCCGAGAGAGAATACAAAGATTCACGTGCTTCTGGCCTACTTATGAGCCTTTCTCGACATTCACTACTCTGAGATTCCCCAATCGTGAAAGAGGAAAAAGAAAAACGTGTTCCCTTTCCATCTTCACAGCCATCTCGAGTCCACTTTTTTTCATCTCGGCTCTCTGCACAAAAAAATAATATTTAAATAATCAGAACACAAAGGGATCGACTGCGAGGTTTGCAAAACACCTCTCATTGCAACAGTGATTGATTATCAAGTTTGAAATTCCCACACAATTTCCTGGCCATTTTCCGTTTTAATAAAAGTTGGGCAATTTGACCGGACGCAGCTTTTGAAATGTTTGCATCGATTTCAATAATCTCAACTCGTTAATGAGCTATAAATTAAACTGGTGACCTAAAAAAAATTTCAACAGTCAATGCAGCAGTAAATATTTGAAAATTTTTCAAAGCTGTCATACATAACTTTAACAATAAATAAACGAGGGAGAACAAAGTTCTACTTTCTGCTTCTGCAGCTGATTAAGGTTATCAAACGGTACATGCCATTGATCTTAAAAGCTTGGACTTTCTCTTGCTAGTGTAGCAAGTGATTTCATCTCACTTCTTATATACGTGTAAATTATTTGGAGTGTAAACTTAATTAATATTCAAATAAAACTTTTTTCTAATCAGGTTTAAAAACAGTTTTCCGTAATGGTCAAACTCAGTTATTATCATATTTTGAATAATTTTACGCAAGTCAATTTTTGAATGTAAATCCTAGAGCTTCTATTTGATTGTTTGTCTGTTTAAATGTTTTTAAGCACTAAACATGCTATAAAATTCATGTTGCTTAACTTTATTGACTGCAAATTACAATTATATTTTGTGCGGTCACCAAATAGTTCGAAAAATAAAATAAAAGTAGAAATTCTGAAGATCTGTCCGGTATGTTTTGTAAAATTAGTTGAAAATCTCTTTCAAGCTGTTATTGCTGTATCCCATTACAACACGATTACAACCTGTATCATGGAACATAAAACATATCTCATCTTGCATAGAATAGGTCGGGCCCTGGTACACCCTCGGTAGGAAAAACAGTGTCCGCCACTCAAGTGCGATCCAACCAGGGCTACGTTGCGGACCCTCGGGCCTGCTTCGCAGGACCCTCAGGCCGCAAAATCGCCCTGGAGGCGATCGCACTTTTGTGACGAAAACTACTATTATTCAACTTACCCTGTCTGTCTGTGTCTATATTTGTCGGCAGCGGGACAGGAGGAATCTTGCGTTCAATTTTTCACCTACTTCTTGGATAGTTAAATTTTGTTTTTTCTTACCATGGGCCCAAAGTGCAGCAGAGCCTTTTCGCCCTCAGGCCGCACTTTGGGCCCTTGAAACCACTTTGCGCCCACGGGCTGAACAATTTTTTCGGCCCTCTGGGCCCAAAATTTTTTCTGCCCTAGGGCGCAAAGTATTTTCTCGGGCCCAAAGTGGGCCCACGGGCGCAAAATTGCACTTTGCACCCTCGGCAAGAAAAATAATATACGAGACTCGGCCACAAAAGTAAAACAAGCGCGCCCTTCGGGCGCTCAATTTTTTACTTTCTGCCCTAGTGGCGTAATGTAATATTTTCTGATAGCAATACTTAGTTTTGACGACAATACAATTCTATGCAAATATATTGTACAAAAACATTCGTTTTTTATTGACTCTGGTTAATTAAAAAATAATGGTTTTCAAATGTGGCCAGCTCCGCGAGCACCGCCACGACTCCTTGTTTATAATAAAACTGCATTGTGTAATTATATTATAACATAGGAAACAAATAAGGTATTAATTTTGCTGTTTATGAGTGTTCAAGACATATTATACCAGTAAAAGTATATACATTGGCTGAATGCATCGTTGAACTTTTTCTGTTCCCATCGAGTGCATTTTGTATAACTTTGACATCTATAGATTATAATAGCCAGCATTTTTGAAGTTTTTTAAAAATCCCATCTAAATTAACAGTAACACTAAATTTTGAATGCATCCATTATAATTGTGTTACTTGTACAACTAATTATATTATACAAGTACATATATTGTGTACGTGTATGTTACAGAAAACTCCTTTATTCAAGTTTCACGTGTAAGATAAGTCTACTCACAAAATGTAATCTCCTTATTTCTTGCTCTGTTGTTGATCCCTTTTACTGCTCAGTACGTGTTCACTCGATGAATGACCAATTCACACTGTAAACAAAATATCGGGTGAGCTGCGCAGCTCACTGAACAATAATCTGGGCAAGAGAATGCGTGCGCCAATTAAAATTTTGCGCATAAATTTCTCAGTTGAGTCAGACTGAGCTGCGCAGCTTATCTGATGTTTTGTTAAGTTGGCTCATGCGGATTGATATAAATAATTATGTTGAACCAAACAAAATTGTAGGTTATAGTTCGAGCGCTGCACTTTTCATTTCTTTTTTGAAACTGGTGGGTCAACCATTTCATTACGGAGAAAAAAATGTTGAAAAATTCGCAGATTAACATTGTTTCTTATGTAAATTTCGTTATAAGTCCTGATTACTTGTTTATAATTTATCATAATTGAACATGCAAAATTTTATTATATGGTATTTTGCATGAAGAATGGATCCCCAACAAAAAAATAAAGGGTACCATCAAAATTTTAAGATAACTCAATTATAATACTAAATTTTAAGTGTACACTAAAGCACTAAAAAATTAATCGATTTTAACTCCCTTATAATATTACATCTATTGACGTCATCACCAATAATTTTGTATCATTTTTACTATTGTTTAAGTCGATGTATCCAGTTTTACTAAGCGTCACCACCAGGGCCCTTCGCTTGATACGGCACCAAATTAACAGTGTGATCTAGTCATTTGTCGAATAAACACGTAAGTAAGGTATTATACCCCAGTAATGCGAAGCATGTAAAAATTTCATTTTTATTAGCTTATACTGTCCATGTTTTCAACTTTTTAATTTTTCAGCTGTATTTACCAATAATCTGTACGTTCTAGTACCCGTTCTAGTCATTTTATACGATGAAAAAAAAAAAAAAATTCGAAAGTGTACTAGGCGTTCCAATTGTGAAGCTTAGTTTTGACACTTTCGAATTGCGCGAGACAAATAATCAAGCGGTCCATTCATTCGCACTGCAAATCCAAGTGGGTTATTTCAACCCACTTAAGCGTGTAATTTGCATGTAACACTTTTTACACGTCTACATCCGCGTAATTTTACACGTTTAT
>JAPYYV010007183.1:0-14125 GCA_030522625.1 Copidosoma aretas | reverse complement strand
ACTATATGGTGATTTTAGACCGTATACAAACTGTTTTGCAGCCTCTCTATCTGCGCTACTTTTTAATGCGGTTTTCTGTATTCCCGACAGGTGTGCACTTGAGTCATGGGTCATCATGATGCGGTTATGCAGTCGTTGAGCGCGACTGCAGTATTGTACAACCGACTCATAATTCTTTTGGGTTAGCATTTTTAATTCAGCTAAAAGTGTGTCGGCTTCCGAATCGTCAAGATAGTGCTAGCAAAAAGTCATCTGTACTGTTGAACAGCGATAACCGAGCGCAAAATTGATCTGCCGCTATGACTCTTAATTTGCCCCCTAGTGTTTTAATAAAATATTTCTCATACTGCCGCGGGACTGTTGTTTTTGTCGTTCGCACCATCTGCTCGAAAAGTGAAAAGTTTATCGGGTCCCCGTTAAATATAGAAATGCCGCTTGTCGTGCTGCTTACCTAGGCCAGTGCATTATAATGCGTGTTGAAAGGCTGTGTATTCTTAGCTTACTGTTGGTTTACGACGGGGTTTATAAAGTTGGTGTTTAGCTGAGTCAGAATTTGTAGGTTTTGTAAATGTTGCTCGAGATTATATGTGTCCGTGTTCGCGAGATTCAGCCATTCTGTTGTTTGTGCTCCAAAACCATATTGATTGTTGAACCTATATCCGCTCCGTTGTTGCTCTAACATTTCCCCCGAGCGCTCTGAGGTGAATTGTTGCATACTCTGTGTCGTTTGTCATGTATTTTGTCGTGACGGCTTATTCCCGTACGTATTTTCGTTTCGTATGCCCATTCATTCATATTTCCATTGCCCCGTTTCCTGCCATGTGTTCCACATGTCTCGATGTTGACCCAATCGTTGTTTCCTTTGCCTGCTTATTGGGGGGTCACATTTTTTCTTCCCCACCTAACTGTTTTGGGGGCCAAATTTTCTCCCTGATTATCCCCGGTTTCATCCTTTATAACAATTTTATCATGAGAATACGTTGTTTTTTATTCATTTTATCCCAATCCACATGGCTCTCTGGACTATGTTCTAACACCACGGTCAACATTTTTGATTCCGATTAATTTTCAGTGTCTGACATAATTGCTTCCCCCCCGTCACTCTGTATGTCCTTTTGTGGCCTCTCGTGACTTGCCATTGTGTGCATAATAAAAATTTCGTCACGTTCTAATTACCAATTCCGTCGCTATGGCACGAAATCAACCTGTTCTGCGCTATAACTTCCTATAATTAACTCTAGTAGTTCTTTTCGGCCTTCCTGCCTTTCTTCCTCTTAAGCTGATTGCGACAAATTATCCCAATCAATTATCGATATGACCACTCTTCTATTCAACAACTGACTACCTACTTCGGTAACACGCCTTTAAACAACCGAAAAAAAAAAAAAATCGTGATGCAATCCGAGATAATAAATATTTATAAATAGTATGATCACACTAACCCGAACAAGCTCTTAATTTTATAACCACGGGACAGTAAAAATGCTTAAAAATGTAATGCCGCTCCACTAACCTGGTAATTACTGCCAAAATAATGATGACCAAGAAGCTTCCGTATATCATGGCCTGGTACGGTCTCTGTTAATAGTCCCCTGGGTGCCCTTCCTCCTGATGATGCTGATTCCCTGGCGGCGTCTCCGTCCACGGCCACTTTACTGCGATGATGACTCTCTCTCTCTCTCTCTCTCTCTCTCTGCTGTAGTCCTTATTCCTCGTGGTACGACACTATGTGTGTTTTCCAAAAAATCGCGTAAAAAAAAATATCAAACGACCGGTCGTAAAAACGAATAAATCCTATTATTTTATCTAATTTGATTCGCGATAGCCATCCCACTGCTGTCACCAAACTATTACGTGAGTTATGATGGCCTTGGAGTGCTAACGGAATAAAATACGCAAGTACTTGAATATGCTTTGATTATTAGTGAATGATCCGAGAGAATAATCGCGCCACGAGGGTACCTATCGCTTTGTTGGTCTGCCGCACAGTGGGAAATTCCGACATTTTTTTCACAATACCTAATATCTCTTGAACAAAAATAGCTAGACCAATAAATTTTATTTAGGAATAAAGGTATGTTAATGCGTTATACAGAAAAATTGTGGAGAACACTGTCAGAACTTTACCTAACCTAAAAAAAACACTGTAAACCGTAAAATTCTGACATACAAATAAAAAAATGTTTATGATAATTAAATTATCGTTAGAAACTGTGCAAAAAAGTATAAAATGACATGCATAAGACTACATACCCACTTAAATGATAATCTAAGACCATATAAATATCAACCTGACCTCAAAGATGGCTAAAAAAAGTAAATTACGCCTTTTTTTTATATAAACCTAGTATCTCTCGCACGAAAATAGCTTGACCGATGAATTCTTTTGGAAATAAAGGTATGTTAATGCGCTATACAGGAAAATTATAGAGAACACTGTCAGAACTTTACCCAACCTAAAAAAAACACAGTAAACCGTGAAATTCTGTCATAAAAGTAAAAAAAATTTTAAAACAATTGAATTACCATAGTAAACTATGCAAAAAAGTATGAAATGACATGCATAAGATTACATACCGTTTTGATAATAATCAAAGACCATATAAATCTCAACCTAACCTTAAAGATGGCTAAAAGTAGTAAATTCCGACTTTTTTTATATAAACCTAATATTTCTCAAACGAAAATAGCTAGACCAATAAATTTTATTAAAAATAAAGGTACGTTAATGCGTTATAGAGGAAAATTATAGAGAACACCGTCAGAACTTAACCCAACCAAAAAAAACACTGTAAACCGTGAAGTTCTGTCATAAAAATAAAAAAATATTTAATATAATTAAATTATCGCAGTAAACTGTGCAAAAAAGTGGGAAATGACATGCATGAAACTACATACCCACTTTTAAAATAATTCAATACCTTATAAATGTCATTCTAACCTCAAAGATGGCTGAAGTGGTAAATTCCGCCTTTTTTTCATATAAACCTAATATCTCTCAAACGAAAATAGCTAGACCGATGATGAATTTGTAAAATAAATGTATGTTTATGCGTTATGATGAAAAGTTATAGAAAACACTACCAGATCTTTACATAACCGAAAAAATGCACTGTTAACCGTGAAATTCTGCCATAAAAAAAAATGCTTAATATGATTAAATAATCATGATAAACTGTGCGATAAAAAGTAAAATGACATGCATAAGACTACATACTTTCTTTGATCATAATAATAGACCATAAAAATGTCAACCTAAATTCAAAAATAGCTAAAAGTAGTAAAATCCAACTTTTTTTAATATAAACCTAATATCTCTCGAACAAAAATAGCTAGACCGATGATTTTTTTTTTTAAAAAAAGGTCTGTTGATGCGTTATAGCGAAAAATTATAAATAACACAGTCAGAACTTTACCTAACCTAAAAAGAACACTGGAACCCGTTAAAATCTGTCATAAAATTAAAAAAATGTTGAATGTAATTAAATTATTATAGTATACTGTTAAAAAAGTATAAAATGACATGCACAAGACTACATACCCACTTTAATGATATTAGAAGACCATATAAATGTCAACCTAACCTTAAAGATGGCTAAAAATAGTATATTCCGACTTTTTTTGAACATAAACCTCATATCTCTCGAACGAAAATAGCTACACCGATAATTTTCTTTGAAAAATAAAGCTTTTTTCATGCGTTACAGATAAAAATTATAGAGACACCTGTTAGAACTCTACTTAACCTAAAAAAAACAGTGTAAACCGTAAAATTCTGTTATAAAAATAAAAAAATGATTATTATAAATAATTTATTATGGAAAACTGTGCAAAAGAATGTATAATGACATGCATCTGTACCACTTTGCTGATGATACAAGACCATATAAATGTGAACATAACCTCAAAGATGGCTAAAAGTAGCGATTTCCGACTTGTTCTTCATGTAAACCGAATATCGCTCGATCAAAAATAGCTAGACCGATGATTTTTTTTGAAAAAAAAGGTATGTTAATGAGTTATAGAGAGAAAATAAAGATTACATTGTCAGAACTTTACCTTACCTAAAAAAAACACTGTTGACCGTGAAATCCTGTCATAAAAATAAAAAATGTTTAATATAAATAAATTTAACATAGCAAACTGTGCAAAAAAGTATCAAATGATATGCATAAGACTACATACTCACTTAAATGATAAAAAAAGACCATATAAATGTCAACCTAACCTTGAAGATGGATAAAAGTTGCAAAATCCCGACTTTTTTCATATAAACCTAATATCTCTCGAATGAATATAGCTAGAACGATAATTTTTTTTTTAGAAAATAAAGGTATTTTAATGCGTTAAAGAGGAAAATTTTAGAGAACACTGTTGGACTTTTACCTAACCTAAAAAAAAACTGTAAATCGTGAAATTCAGCCATAAAATTAAAAAAATGAGTAATATAAATAAATTTAACACAGCTAACTGTGCGAGAAATTATTAAATGACATGCACAAGACTACATTCCCATATTCATTATAATATAAGACCACGTTATTGTCAACATAACCTCAAAGATTGCTAAGAGTATTAAATTCCGACTTTTTTTTTGTATAAACCTGATATTTCTCAATCTGAAATGGCTAGACTGATAATTTTTTTGTAGAATAAAGGTATGCTTATGCGTTATGGAGGAAAATTACAAAGAACGCTGTCAGAGCCTTACCTAACCTAAAAAAAGCACTGTAAACCGTGAAATTCTGCCATAAAAATAGAATAATGTTTAATATAAATAAATTTAACATAGCTAACTGTGCGATAAAGTATAAAATGACATGCATAAAAGTACATACCTACTTTTATGATAATCTAAGAGTATATAAATTACAAACTAACTTTAAAGATGGCTAAAAGTATTAAATTCCGACTTTTTTCAGATAAACCTAATTTCTCTCGAACGAAAATGGCTTGACCGATGATTTTTTTTGGAAAATAAAGGTATGTTTATGCGTTATAGAGGAAAATTATAGAGAACACTGTCAGAACTTTACCTAACCTAAAAAAAGCACTGTAAACCATGAAATTCCGCCATAAAAATAAAAAATGTTTATTATAAATAAACTTAACATAGCTTACTCTGCTATAAAGTATTAAATGACATGCATAAGAGTACATACCCACTTTGGTGATAATACATGACCATGTAAATGTCAACCTAACCTTAAAGATGGCTAAAAGTATCGAATTCCAAATTTTTCTTCGTATTAACCTAATATCTCTCGAACAAAAATAACTAGACCGATGATTTTTTTGAAAAATAAAATATGTCACTGCGTTATAGAGGAATGTTATAGAAAACACTGTCGAAACCTTACCTATCCTAGAAAAACACTGTAAAGCGTAAAATTCTGTCATAACAATAAAAAATGTTAAATATATTTAAATTATCATGGGACACTATGCAAAAAGTATAAAATGACATGCATAAAAGTACATACCCACTTCGATGATAATCTAAGACTATATAAATGTCAACGTAACCTTAAAGACGGCTAAAAGTAGTAAATTCCGAATTTTTTTTCATATAAACCTAATATCTCTCGAATAAATATAGCTAAACCGATGATTTTTTTAAGATTATAAGGGTATATTATTGCGTTATACAGAAAATTCATAGAGAACACTGTCAAAACTGTACCTAACGTGAAAAAAACACTGTAACCTGTGAAATTCTGTCATAAAAATAAAAAAATGTTTAATATAATTAAATTTTAATGGTCATCTGTACAATAAAGTATGAAATGACATGCATAAGACTACATACTCACTTTGATAATAATCAAAGACCATAGGAAATGTCAACTTATTCTCAAAGATGGCTAAAAGTAGAAAACTCCGACTTTTTTTCATATAGACCTTATATCTCTCGAACGAAAATAGCTAGACCGATAATTTTTTTTTTAAATAAAGGTATCTAAATGCGTTGTAGAGAAAAATTATGAAAACACCTGTCAGAACTTTACCTAACCTAAAAAAAACACTGTAAACCGTGAAATTCTGTCATAAAAATAAAAACATGTTTAATATATTTAAATTATCGTGGTAAACTGTGCAAAAAAGTATAAAATTACATGCCGTAGACTACATACCCACTTTGATGATAATTTAAGACCATATAAATATCAGTGACCTAAAAATGCTCAATGTGTTTTTATACGATGAAAGATATTGCCAAAAAAAAAATAGATTTTTCTGTTAAAAATGAGAATTCGCAACGTTTGAAATTAGGATAAGGGCTCTTACATTGCTAAAAAAAATATTTGAACAGTTACTGCACATGGGATATGAAGAAACAATAAAATGCTGGACGAAAGCTAATTCAGGTAAGATATAAAAATCATTGATATTACTAAGTATCAGTAAGGTTTTGCAAAAGAATGTATACTGTTTACAGACACATATGTTACTGAGATAAAAACTTTCCAAGACAATGTTTTTGATGCATTTGGCGTTAGAGTCGACCGGCTTTTACAAGGGAAAGGGACATCAAACACTGGTAATTTAGCGAGAAAATGCTTTAATTACCCAGAAAAATTTGCCAAAGCATTAGAAATCGATGAGCAATTAGTTAAAAATGTTGCTACTATTTTATCTTTATTAAGATGTGGAAAAGATCTACGATTAGATAAGAGTTTAGCAAAAAAACATACTAGATGTCTTATGAGTCGTACCCATGGTTAAAACTCAACCCTACAGTGCATAACCTTCTCAAGCATGGTTTCCAAATTGCTTAAGTATTTCCGATGCTAATGCTCTATTACTCAAAAGATTCCAGTGAAGCATAGCATCGACATGATCGACTAAATGTGAGGGACTATGCACGACAGACTAGTATAATTGAAAGGCTTACAGACGTGTTTAATCGTGTCTTGTACTTAACTTATCCTATAATATCGCTGATGAATATAAAAGACAGTCAAAAGAAGGGGATAGGAAAAAACTTATACTAAATGGAATGGATGAGTACATTAAACAAGAAAGAATGAATAAATGGTATTTGAATTATCTTATATCTTACACATTGAAGAGATTTGACATTAGACGTAGAGGATTTAATTGTATTTATGGAAATACTTGACTTTTTAATACCAATTTTTGTACAGTCAGCGTTTAATAAATTGAATAATAGGTAAAGAATAAAACTGTTACAAGCTTTAATATTGAAATTCATGTGCGTGTAGTAATTCAGGTACTACTTTAATGATGAGTGTATAATCCGTATCAATCCATTACTTCAAAAATAGGTTTGAAATATGTTATATTTTTTGAACACCAATTTTTTTTTTTGAAAATCTCTAAACAGAAGAAAAATATTTTCGAAATAAGTTGATTACCTAAAAAATTGTCGTAATTTACTACTTTTAGCCATCTTTGAGGTTAGGTTGACATTCATATGGTCTTAGATTATCATAAAAGTGGGTAAGCAGGCTTATGCATGTCATTTTATACTTTTTTGCACAGTTTATCATGATAATTAAATTATATTAAACATTTTTTTATTTTAATGACAGAATTTCACGGTTTACAGTGTTTTTTTAGGTTATATAAAGTTATGAAAGTGTTCTCTTTAATTTTACTCTATAACGCATTAACATACATTTATTTTGCAAAAAAAACCATTGGTCTAGCTATTTTCGTTTGAGAGATATTAGGTTTTGATAAAAAAAAAAGTCGGAATTTCCCACTGTGCGCCGTAGACTCCCTTATTCCTTCCTTCCCAGCTAACCATTTCCTCTCTCTCGCTGCCACTCTGTGGTGGGCCCACGAAAGAGGAGGGCGCATGAACACATGGCTACGCTATTGTACATGACACATGTTTTATTATAAATAATATTTCTTAATTGAAACATATAATAAAACAACTAAACTTTTTCAGATTGACATGTTTGTTAACATGTGAATTTTGGTCTTTGACATATGGAAATTAAGAGGCATTAAATGTTCACAAGAAAATTTATAAAAAGAATCATTATGAATGTAAAATTTGTCATGAAATAATAAAAAATCGAAGGCATTTTATTCGTTACGAAGATGAACATCAGAATGAGAAAAAAGAACAATGTCTATTTTGTAAAAAATTATTTAAGAGACAAACACACTTTCATAGGCATATTTATACGCATAACAAAAGAAAAAAAGAATTGCAATAATTGTGGAAAGAAATTTTCAAGAACGGATACTCTGAGGAGACACTATCGAAATTTCCATAGAAATCGCAATAAAAAAAAAAAAATTCGTTATTCATTAATTTAATTTTTATATAAATGTAATAGTATAAAAAAAATTTTCTTTGTTTCGGATACAATTTGGCTTATTATTTATATCAACAAAATCATGTTGTTTATATATTCAAAAATTAAAGTTAAATGAAAGATAAATAGAATATTTTCCTTTAATCTGTATTTTTTTTTTTTACAATAATAATTTAGAATAGCGTTATCAAATCTAATTGTATTTTTTCGGGGTCTGGCGCGCAATACCCGAAATATATATACGTATGTCTTCCTATATCATATATTCACTTATGCAGGGCTTACCAAAATTCCCCTAAAGTACACCAATGTACCCAACAACCCCTCACTACCACCAGCACGTCTTTTACAGCCTCCGTCTACAAAGGAAAAAAGCGGATGTCATAGAGATACTAAGGTAAATCCTTTAAGACTCAACTAGATACACGCCTGAACACATGTAAGGTAAGGGTCTTACATATGGAAAAATGTAACGTTTATTTATCGTTCAGTTTTTCAACGAATTGATTTTAAAGATCAAACAGTAATGACAAATAGAAATAATTTTTATATCAATATAGTTCAACACTATTCTTCTTAGGGGGTTGGCGCGCAAACGCACAGGGGGGCGATAGGAAAAAAAAATCTTGCAATAATTGTGGAATAAAATTTTCAAGAACGGATGTTCTGAGAAGACACGATCAAAATGTCCATAGAAATCGCGAATGATAAAAAAAAAAATTTCTAATCCAATAATTTATTTTTTATATAAATATGTTAGTAAAAAAAAATTTTTTTTTGTTTCAGATAAAATTTGGCTTATAATTTATATCAACATAATCATGTTGTATATAAATTCAAAAATTAGAGTTGAATGAAAGATAAATAGAATATCTTCATTCGATCTATATGTTTATTTTACAATAATAATTACTAATAACTTCATCAAATCTAATTATGTTTTTGGGGGTTTGGCGCGCAATACACGAAATATATGTACATACATGTCTTCCTATATCATATAGTCAGTTATGCAGGGCTTACCAAAATTCCCCAAAAGTACACTATTGTACCCAAACCAACCCCTCACTACCACCAGCTCGTCTTTTACTGCCTCCGTCCGCAAAGGAAAAAAGCAGATGTTATCTAGATACTAAGAAAAATCCTATAGGAGTCAACTAGATACACGCCTGAACACATATAATGTAAAGTTCTTATAAATAGAAAAAATGTAACGTTTATTTATTGTTTAGTTTTTCAACGAATTGATTTTAAAGATCAAATCATAATGACAAATATAATATTTTTGTATCGATATAGATCAACATTAATCTTCTTGGGGAGTTGTCGCGTAAGGAGCCCAGGGAGACGAAGCCCCACTAATATATATATATATATATGTATATATATATTCCTATAATATATAGTTATATGAACAAATAAGAGTTCTAGCCCCCCGCACCCCCCCCCCGCCGCCGCGCAGCTCCCCTTCGGCTCCCCACGGCTCCCCCTCAAATCACGTAGTTATTTGTTCATTTTTACGTAATTTTTAACCCCATTTTTTCGAAATTTGCTCACATCGCTCTTCCCGCTCCCCCTCAGCTCCCCCCGGCTCCCCACAGCTCCTCTTCACCTCCCCCTTAGCATCCCCCATCACCTCATAACTTATTCCACAATATACACACACAAAACTTAATTATAAGCCCATGCACATGAATGAATAATTTGGTTTTATTTCGATTCCTCCCTTCTACATGTTTTAAGATTAACATTATATCAACAAATGTACAATAAAATAACATGAAGGGAGAAAAAAAGTAGCTCTCATTACCAAGATAATGATTCTATAATATTGAAAAATTTAGCAGTATCGTTAGTTTCTCCCATTCTTTATAGAAGTTGAAAAATAATAAACAATTAAAGCCATTTAATGCTTCAAACAAGAATTTATTCTATTTGTTTCACGTTGCGGCATTTCATATGCCTTCTTAAGCCGTCTAATCTTTCAAAACCCTTACCACATTTTTGACAAATTTTTTTTCCATTTTCTTCTGTATAAATCATTATATGGCTTAGATTAAGTTATTGAATGTCAAGTGTAGAATGCAATAAAAATAACACATGTAATTATAATGTTCAAATGAATTAACGTTTTTTATTTTAATTGCATAATTTAAGATGTCTTTTCAAGTACTCTGCACTTAAGTAACTCTCACCACAATTTTAAATAGTAAGATGTATATGAAGGCAGGGGAAATAAGATTGACAATGTAACAAATACAGGTTATCCTTATTATTATTCGTGTTCATACACCGAATATATATCTATATAGAAAAAAAAACAATGGTTTTACTTCCTTTTTGAGAAGTGTCAACAGCGAACCTAACAACCAACTATAGTATATACTGCTCAAAACAAGCAAATGAAGGAAATTGACCCTGACCGCAAAATCTCCCAAATGCTATTTAAGGAGAAATTAGGGCAGCGCAAAAAACGTTTCCATATTGTTGGTTGAATCGAAATTTTACACGGTACATCACATGATGTAAGAAATATAAGGTGTCTTTCAAAGCAGCTATTGTAAGAGCCAATGACAGAGCTGATATGTTTTTCGCAATATTAAGTCAATTGTTACGTGTGGATTATTTAAAACTTATGTTTGTAAAGTTAATAAATTGCCTTATATATTTCTTAAACATTTAATATGGAAAAAAGCAGGGCAAGCTGATGATTAATTGATATCCATATACTAGCCCACCTTTTTTAATATATAATCCCATATAAGCCATGGCAATAAGTATAGACAGCTGATATGTAGAACATAAGTAACTATGTTCTTAGTGGGACGAAGTTCTTAGTTATAATGAGTGATCTGACTCAGCACATGTTGTTGCTGATTGATCGATAATCAGTTTGTTTTAAGATAATCTGGTTTATCAAAGATAGTAATCTTTACTAACAGAACAACAATCATGATTACTATAACAGTGAGACAGAGTATAAGGGGCATATGCACGAAAAACAATGGTTATGTTAAAAATTGTTTACTTGAATTTAATATTGAAAAGTTATCAATCATGATCGGAGGTTGTAAAATGAGATGAAAAATAATTCCTCAAAAAAAAACATGATACATTAAGTCTTCACTCATGACGTGTACTTATTTTTTCTTTGCACAGCATAAACGCTACTATAAGTCATTTGTAAATAAAGGTATTTACTTTCAGTAGAAAGACAAAAAGGATCCTCTGATGCATTTCATTCATAATGTTTATATTAAGATTTTTAATAATAATTGAAGATACTTTATTTTTTAAAAATTTTAATCATGCTTTTTAAATTTTTTCAAACATTCTTGAGATATTTAAAAAAAAAATTTCGTCTAAATACTCATACCTTTTTAAAAATCCGATTTTTCTGAAGTTTAAAGTTTTTGTATTTAAATATTTAATTCAATATTTTACAAATTAAAATTACATTAACTATAAGTCTCAACAAAAATTATAGAAGTATAGTTGTGATAAAATATTGACATACATTAATACAACAAATTTTGAGTCTGTAATAAATTTTTGAAATTTAATTTACAAATCTTTACCATACATCAAGTAGAAAAATTTTGTTCATAATAACAAAATATTGTAATTCACGCATATCCTAAACAGTAGAGAATCTCTTTAGCTAAAGAAAATATCAGAAAATCACTAGAAGTTATAAAAGGTTTTCAAATATGATAGTAACAATTGTTTGAAGTGCGATAAAAATGTAATGAGTATCAAAGCATTAAATTGACGGTATTGTGATACTAATATAAGTATAGAGATAATATCATATAAATTTTATTTAGACGTGATGAAATTTATTCAAAGTGCCGATTATTTTTAGTATGTTCGTTATAGCTTTTATAGTTGTTCTATAAGTATTTAAAGTGAATGGTAATTTTTTCTTAAAAAGATCGAGTAAATGTATCTAAAAAGAATGGTACTGTATTTGTTCTATTTTATTGCACTGGGTAATGTATGCTAAGTTAAATTTTTTTTGTGACCTAAAATCACAAAACATCACGTCTGTGTATGTCTCTGAAGTCTTAGCCCCGGAGTTAAGCAATTGTAAGCTTTTTAATACATAAAAGAAAAATTTCTAATCATTACAAGAAATTACATAAATTCATATGTTGATTAATAATATAATTTTTTTTTAAACATAACTAATTGGGAAATTGGCAAGCAGAGCGCACAACGAGGCGAATATATAAATTTGATAGTAGATCATTGCAAATCGACGAACAGGATTCAACAAAAATTAGACAGAAAATGTGGTTATAGATTAAATCGAAGCATACTTTAAAAATAAAAGAGAGTAGAGATAGAATTAAAGACTAACGCAAAATGCATGAATGAAATAAGAGATAAAAATATGAAACGAGACTAAAAAAAAGCAATGTAGAAGAAAGAAAAATTTAAATGAGTCGTGAAGAGGTATTAAAAAATTTAAACAGAAAAAAAATAGAGATGATTATAAAGAAAGAGATATAAGAGAATAATTTTAAAAATTTCTCAAGAGACAACGATGATACGTATACGGAAAACTAAAAAAGGAGTATTGTAATCAATAGCAAATTCTAGATGGATTTTACGAGGATATATCCATCATTGAAAAGAAGAATGTCTTTGTAAAAATAAAAAACAAAAATGACGCAAGAGAAGACAGAATCATAGAAAATTGTTTGAAGAATCTGCAAATACTTCAGATGATTGATTTAAAGAACATAGTTTATAGCTCATAGACTAGCACACATACTATCGAAGCGTGGGAAATAGCAAGAATCCTTTTAATTTTCAAGCCAGTAGTAAAAGGACGTTAAATCTACAGGAAAGTGGCTTTTTCAAATTTAGCATTAAAGATTTTGGCAATAATAATCGATGAAATGTAAAAGAATAGGTAGAAAAGTGTAAAATAATAAAGCCAGGCTGTCATCAGAACAAAAAGATGAGCAAGGTGCCATATTTTTGTAAATTATATGCTGTGTTTTAGACTTTAAAACAGAATCTGATAACATCAAAAGAGAAATGTTTCAGGTAAAATTAAATATGAGAGTAAAAGGTATAAAAATATAAAGAATGTTGAAGCAGTCAAAGCAGTTTTTGGCTTAAGCAAAAGAGCTAAAGTAGAAAGTTGAAATCAAACGATATTTTTTATCGACTTAATTATAAAATTATATTGCACAAACGTAGCAGAAACTTGCCTATGAAATAGAAAAAATAGAAGGCAGATTCATCTATGTAGTTAAGTTTAAATGCAAAGACACGCTTATACATATGGATACTAGAGGCAGGAGGGGTAGGCATGAAATTGTGAATGAAACAGGAAAAAAAAAGAGGAAAAATATGTTCAGATTTACAAATATCAGTGGAAATGCAAATACACCAGGATATATATAAAAAATAGAGGCAGTAATTGTCAGCCTAGAATTAGGCATAAGGAAAGAGAAAGAAAGTTACTTTTAGCACATAATACAAATGAACAAAAGTAGATGGCTTGATTTATGCCTAATCAAAAAATTAACGGTCTCAATCAATAAATATCATACAAAATAGACGAAAAAGTTAAATTTGTTCATGGAAATGTAGAGGATGGGTAAACGTAAGATTCATAAGAAGAACAATAAAGGATAATGAATTTGAGAAAATCAAAAATAATTTTACAAAAGAAAGAAAGACTTTTGTCAATCATAATACACTGAAAAACTATATGATAATTGACAAGCCTATCGTCCGCAAAATAGTAAAAAAAAATACATAAACCAGAGAGAAAAAAATAAATCGAAAAAAGAAAATGTAAGTTAGTT
>JAPYYV010007182.1:0-13624 GCA_030522625.1 Copidosoma aretas | reverse complement strand
AGGACTATTTAATGTACCTTACCGACCGAGTTGGATTAAGCATTAAAGTATGCAAAATTATTTTTCAATACAACTTACGCAACTTACATTTTTTACAACCACACGTTGCTTTGGTGACAATCAATGCATTCGGGGGCGATACGCGCAAATCACGCGCAATCCTTTAATCATATATGCATTATCAAATAAAGTAATTAATCAAGCGAAACAAGCTATTGAATTGTGGGGGCTGCCCCCAAGTGACTCTTATTTTTAACATTTAAATGCTTGCACGCGCAAAAAAGTTGTGATAAGACTTTTTGCAGCATTCATCACGCGCAATAAATTTATGATAATTGTTTTATGTATAAAGAGTCCTGGGGGCCAACTTCTTAGAGCCCAGATTGTATTGATTAAGAGCTTTAAATTTTTGTTTTCTTATCCTCTTGTCGACTTGAAAAGACAATTTATCGTTTCCTACCTGAGTAAGAATATCGCGATAATTTTTTGATTTTCGGCTTATTGTATTTGTGTAGTTCAAGTGTATTAGGAATCCAATTTACATTTCTTATAAAGAACACAATATACAGCAAAATCTGACTTTTTTTCTATGTAAATAATCCTGATATGTAGATACTTTTTATTCATTAATAAAATATTTTACATTTTAAAAAAATTTGCCATTCTTGTATACTTTTTTTCAATCCAGGGCACTTATCACTTGATCTTTTATGGTTATATTCGACCAAATTTAATGCTGAATGTTTCATACTTTATTTAGATTGCTATAAGGGTTCTTAGTGATCTTAACAGAGATATTTTTTTTATTCTCATCGTGTACTTATTTTGATAAGATTTTCCTAATCATAACATTCCACCGAACTATACAAACTCCTTTTTTCTATTATTTATCATCTTTCTATTGTAATTCAAATCTTTTTAATCAAAGATATACTTAAATTTTGTAAGCAATCAGTTGTATCTTATAAACTTAACGTGGAATTTCAATGATTTAGCCTTTGAAATAGTTGTTTTGTATCAGTATTTCGGATCAAAAATAGTAGTTTTTGTCACAAATGTGCATCTCTCCAGGGCGGTCCCTGGGCCCACAGGCGCTTGCGAAATAACGCCCAAGGGACGGTTGGGACCCGCCTGGTTGGATGCACATGAGTGGCAGACGCTGTTTATTCTGCCAAGGGTGTACCAGAGTTGCAAAAGTGCCCAAGGTACGAAAAATAATTAGCTATTTGCCTTAATAACGTTGCTTTTTTTTTTAATGCTTAAAATGCGATTTTTTTAGTTTTCGGCAGGTAAAACGTTGGATCTGTTTTCCTAAATCATTAGATCCCTTAGAGCATCAACGAAGCTTTATTATTAATTTTGAATTATTTTTCTACTTAATTTTTGATTTCTTAAATTAAAGAAACACTAAAATGTTTTGAATAATCCGGTTTAATTTAGAAACACTTAGAGTAATTGTAATGATAAAGGGCAATAAATGGTTGTTTTAACATCCGATTTTTGGTGCAGTACGATTATTTAAGTGTTATACCTTATAAAAGTTGTTGCAACAATTTTTTATGCTCACGTAATGGTTAATCGCTGTTTTTTACATGTAAAATTTTTTATTTCATTTCGAAAACAGTTATATCTCATGCAAAACTAAGATATTTTCATTAAGTGTCTTTAATTTTTCTTTCTGTGTTAATCCACTATATTTTTATGAAAAAAAACTATGCTTGTTGTAAAAAATTAGTCCTATCTTGGTAATCTATTGACCCATATCTTTCATTATGTAATGTCTATGTTATTTTTCTTATGCTGATGGCGATACAATATTGATTTTATAGTTATATACCTAACTAAGGTTTTTAAAATGATTATATTGAAAAATCAATTATTTTTGTTCTATTTTACTAAATTTTTAAACATCGAGTTTTCGGAAAAATCAATTCTAGAAGCTAGACTAAAAGGTTTTTTAACAAAAAACAATGATACTATAAATGTTTTGAGAGGCTGGCATGGTAAATAGTAGTTAACGATACCCCTTAGATATGTATCAATTACATTTCAACTCGATGTAGCAAAAAAAAATCGATTTGAATATAAAGCATGTATAAGAAAGTTTTTTGCTTATTAATATATATTACCTTTTTTCACTGTAATTTATTTACGATTAACTGCTGTACATGCTGTTCACCGGTATTAAAGTGCTTTAAATTGTCCACGTATAAATCCATGCATGTATATATGTACGTAAATAATTATGCATAAATTTGTTGTATTAATGCTTGTCCGTATATATGTGCTAATGATATTAACAGTATTATAAAAATTAATACGGTGCGTGAATGTTGTTTATATGTATGTAGGTACACGTATACATACAGAGAATCGTATGCATTAGAGTATGAATGTGAGCCTACATGCTTGTATCTATCTTTATTGTACGCATATGTGCAAGTGTTTTGTTATTTGCATATGAATTTATCTATGCGTGTAATCATATATTTTTAAATTTTTGTATGTATATGTATATGTTTATATTTACGTATTTGATGAGTTGTCCCTGTATGTATCTATATTTGATTAATCTATGAAGTAATACAGTTGGATGTTTGTATATTATGTTTTATAATTATGTTTGTGAGTACGTAACATTCTATTTATGCATCTAGTTATGTATGCATCTATTTATGTATGCATATATTTATGCATCTGTGTCTTTAAGGGTTATCGTATGTATGTATATAAGTACGTATGTTTCTGTATATTTATACACGCATAAACAAATAACTTTATGCATAAATTGAATCATCTATTTATTTAACCAAAGTTTTACGACCGATTGTACGATAATGGTACGCAACGAGAATGGAAAATTAATATAAAATTGGTGAGTGAATATATAAAATATCTAATAAGTAATCACATAATACTGATTTTTTTTTCTACTGTGAAATTAAAATGATAATGATTGAAAAAATTTATGAAAAAATCTATTCATTAAATAATTATATTTAATATGAAGCATAAGTAAATACATTGCCTAATAATAACTTATCGTTAATTGTAAATAAAGTTTGTAAAAACGTCATGTTTAAATAAAATATACAATTATAATACTACATACAATATTATTGAATTATTGCAAATAAGTGGCTACCTGTTATCTGCAATATAATTTTTACTTACTATGCCTAATGCTTGTGACTTATAATCAATTGACATAAGATTTTACATCAAGTTCATTAACTTTTTCCTTCGTTTATATTTAGTCCTAGAATCCGACTTTTTTCTTATATTTTTCATTTTATTTTTTTAAATATTGTTATTAAGCATGTTCGAATATTTTAGTTTTCTTAAGCTCTACTTTAAATTTTAAAATGTATAGAAAATATTAAAAGTTGATATAACCATATCTATAAATGTTTATATGCTTTAAAAAAGAAAGCTAAGTGTAAATTTAGTGTCTACAACATACGGAGAAAGATTATTTTATAAGAAAATAATAATTTAAGAGTTTTCTTCTCCAAAAAATGATCAAAAAAGATACTTTAATACTCCTTAAAAGATCGTGAATGTCCATTATATTAGAGTTCTGTAAAAAAAATTTTCGCTGACAATGTAATCAGAAAGAATGCTCATATACTGCTTAGCGTATACATTTTATTGAATAATGTAATAATTATAATAATTATGTAATTAACATATCATAATTACATCTATGGTGTAAATATTTCTAAATTAAGAGTACTTTTGCCTATAAATTTGACGATCACTTTTATACTACAGTATGACATGAGTTTACTTTAGGAATACTGATGGATTACTTATTATAATGGTTAAAAGAATTTTTTGGGCGTCTTTTGAGCAATAGGCGAATTTCAAACTCCTTTGGTGCGCATATTCACGTATTCTTGAAGATTTTTTTTACTTCAGAAATCTGCTTGTTGGCTACGTTGTCTTGAATTGTCTAGATAGAACTACAGATACAAATAGATTCTTGCATTTTTGAAAACGTACCATCAAAATCTGTTATAACTCTGTGTAATAAAATCCTGAGTAGAGGGCGCACAGTGGAGAATTCCGACCTTTTTTTTATCAAAACCTAATATCTCTCGAACGAAAATAGCTGGAACTATTATTTTTTCTGGAAGATAAAGGTATGTTATAGAAAGGAAAATTATAGAAAACATTGTCAGAACTTTACCTAACGTAAAAAAAAACACTGTAAACCATGAAATTCTGTCATAAATATAAAGAAATGTTTAATAAAATTAAATTATCATGGAAAACTGTGCAAAAAAGCATAAATTGGCATGCATAAGATTACATACTCACTTTGATGATAATCTAAGACCATATAAATGTCAACCTTACCTCAAAGATAGCTAAAAGTAGTGAATTCTGATATTTTTTTATACAAACCTAATATCTCTTGAACGATAATAGCTAGACCGATAATTTTTTTTGGAAAATTAAGGTATGTTAATACGTTATAAAGGAAAATTATAGAGAACGTTTTCAGAACTTTACCTAACCTAAAAAAAATACTGTAAACCGTGACATTCTGTCATAAAAATGAAAAAAAGTTTGATATAATTTAATAATTATAGTAAACTGTGCAAAAAAGCATAAAATAGCATGCATGAGCCTACATACCCACTTTAATGATAATATAAGACCATATAAATGTCAACCTAACCTTAAAGATGGCTTAAAGTAGTAAATTCTGTTTTTTTTAATATAAATCTAATATCTCTCGAACGAAAATAGCTAGACCGATGATTTTTTTTAAAAAAAAAAAGGTATGTTAATGCGTAACAGAGGAAAATGATAAAGATAATATCTAGGCTTTTTTATATCCTAAAAAATTGTTTGTCAACGGTACAATTTTATTGAAAAATAACAAAATTTAAAAAATAAAAAAAAATATCACGGCAAAATGCGTAAGAGGTATAAAATGACAGAAATAAGAACTAATACTTACTTTGATGATAACTTGACAATATAAGGATGTTAACCTAAGCTTAAATAGCGATAAAAGTAGAGAAAATAGTCATTTTTACTATTTTCAACATATCTTATAAAACTGTCAACAAGCTACTAAATTTTCCAAAAGGAACAAGTTTATTGACGATAAATACAGAAATGTCTTAAAAATTTATGTAAAAAAGCTACCTAACATCGACAATTGCCTGACAATAGTCTCATCTTTCAAAGTTTTTGCAAATCAATTAAAAAAAAAAAAATTATGTATTTGCACAACCTAAAAGGTACCTTTTTTTTGACTTATATTAAAAATTTTTTCAATTTTATGACAGAATTTCACGGTTAACAGTGTTTTTCTTTAGGTTAGGTAAAGTTCTGACAACCTTTTCATTAATTTTCCTCTATAACGCATTAACATACCTTTATTTTCCAAAAAAAATTATCGGTCTAGCTATTTTCGTTCGAGAGATATTAGATTTATATGCAAGAAAATCGGAATTTACTACTTTAAGCCATCTTTAAGGTTAAGTTGACATTCATATGGTCTTTGATTATCATTATAGTAGGTCTGTAGTCTTATGCATGCCATTTTGCTTTTTTGCACAGTTTACCATGATAATTTATTTATATTAATCATTTTTTTATTTTTATGACAGAATTTCACGGTTAACAGTGTTTTTTTTATGTTAGGTAAAGTTCTCACAATGTTCTTTATAATTTTTCTCTATAACGCATTAACATATCTTTATTTTCCAAAAAAAATCATCGGTCTAGCTATTGTCGTTAGAGAGATATTAGGTTTGTATAAAAAAATATCGGAATCTACTACTTTAAGCCATTTTTGAGGTTAGGTTGACAATTACATGGTCTTAGATTATCATCAAAATAAGTATGTAGTCTTATGCATGCCATTTTATGCTTTTTTGCACAGTTTACCATGATAATTTAATTATTTTAGACATTTTTTTACTTTTATGACAGAATTTGACGGTTTACAGTGTTTTTTTTTAGGTTAAGTAGAGTTCTGACAATGTTTTCTATAATTTTACTCTATAACGCATTAACATATAATATTTAAAAAAAAAAACATCGGTCCAGCTATTTTCCTTCGAGAGATATTAGGTTTGTATATAAAAATATCGGAATTTACTACTTTAAGCCATCTTTGAGGTTAGGTTGACACTTATATGGTCTTAGATTATCATTAAAGTAGGTATGTAGTCTTATGCATGCCAGTTTATGCTTTTAGCACAGTTCACCATGATAATTTAATTATATTAGACATTTTTTTATTCTTATGACAGAATTGTATGGTTTACAGTGTTTTTTTTAGGTGAGAAAAAGTTCTGACAATGTTTTCTATAATTTTCCTTTATAACACATTAACATACCTTTATTTTCCAGAAAAAATCATCGGTCTAGCTATTTTCGTTCAAGAGATATTAGGTTTTGATAAAAAAAAAGTCGGAATTTCCCACTGTGGGGCGGTGCGGGAATCTGCAGTAAAGATGGTGTAGGATGGACGCGTAAGTGGTATCGCGAGAAAGGGGGGGAGGGGGGGGGTGCTGCGTGAGTCGTATAGTACGTGGTTGACTGCCGTTGCTTTGTTGTGGAAGTGATGCTTATAGTAGTAGTGAGGGGAGACAGCCTTGATGGTAATAAAGGGAGGGAGGGAGGCTAGTAGTCGCAGGAGGGTTACGACGGTTGTGCTGGGGGCTCTTAAAAACTACAATACGAAATCATAACGGTAATCTATGGACAAACCTTCTAAATTTTTGAGGTTGATTCGCGGAAGTGGGCGGTGGGGGGGGAGGAGACAGACAAATTGACCCATAAACTGTATACAAACAGATCGGTTTGCGGAATAATATGCAGAAAAAGCTGCGTAGTTGTCGCTTCTGTATTCTGTAGGTAACAAATTGTCTAGAAACTCTTTTTTTGCATTTTTATTGCATTTATTAATTTTATCTGTACATCATCACTTAGACTCGTCCATTTTTCTTACATTCACTCCACGCCTCCCCACCCCTTGACGCAGCCTCGCCATGAGCTTTCAGGTTAAGCCCTTCTGTCTGCCACCCCCCGATCCAAATCTTCTTGAAATGGCCGATATCATTCGATAGCAGGAAAAATCCTTTCCCTCTCCCCACGCAACCTTTTACTTATCAGAATTTTTCCAAGAATAAAGTTTTTTCAAAGCCAGTTAAGCCTCTTAACATATCTGAATCTTTCCAATTACGGCTGAATTTTCCCGCCACACATGCCAATATTTCTCACATTTATCAAAATATTTTCGAAAATGACCGAAGTCTTCCGAAAGAAGGCTTTATTTTGATGTGTATAATCGGCGAGGATACTAGTTTTTAACATATCAAAATAGTAAAATAAATATGCGCATTTAAGATTCAAATTCCTTTTTAGGGATGTTTTATCAAATTTCTGATGATTATCGTAAAAATTATAAACGACTCAATTATAAAAAGCTTACAGATGACATGAAATCATGTGAAAATCGGTATATCAGCTAGGTGCTATGCATATTCGTCAGGTGATTGCCAGTTGAGAGAAGGCTTGCTATACTTATAAAACACTTGCAGATCATCGTCTGGCCCTTTAAGCTAAAATTCGTAGCAGAAAATTGTTTTTTTTTTTCCTGAAGTTAAAAAACTAGGAGTGTGTCAGTGCTGTTCTAGCGTTGTGTGCTTCCCTGGTTGTCTAATACAATTAGTATGTAGTAAGTATAGAGAATTGGTATGCTGTAGAACTCGCTCGCGACGCTAGTTCCGTACTATTAGATACTGTTAGATTTCATTGTATTGGATTTTAAATAATCCTCATACTTCGTTTTATTCTGCATATCATAATCTTTCATTTAATATCTGTAATATGGGGAATATGATGAGAAAATCGATCTGCTGTTTTGTGATGTCTGACATAACAAATTCTGAATAACGTTACATAGCTTTTTGATCCTTATCATCAAGCCCTATTATTTAGTACTAATGTGAAGGAGATTGTAGAATAAAATAAGATTGGCTTTACTGTGACAGCCGCTATAGGAAATTACAAATAATGTTGTAATGCTCATTTTATTATATTTGCTGTGTCCTATTATTTGATACTAACGTCGAGGAGGTTGTAGAGTAAAATAAAATCTGCCATTTTGTGGCATTCACCATATTGCATGTGAAATAAAGTTACATCGGTTATTGTTTCCTAATCGTCATAGCCTATTTTTTATACCCATATGAAGGGGGTCATGCACTTATTCATACATACATACAAAAGAGAGAGATAATCGAACGAGACTGTGTGAAGAGGAAACAATAATTCAATGATAAAATAAGATTATTAAACAAAACAAAAAAAATCTTACATTGCTAGGTAAAATATTCAAAAAGTCATCCGCACAAAATGCTCTGCATACTTCAAGAAGACAGAAATTTCCAATTAATGTATCTTCATGTTTTAGTGTATTTGAATCGTTATTTACGTAACAAGTGCAGAAAAAACATTCTTCTACAGAAGTTTTGATTGACTCGTGCAAGTCAATAACACAAGTGCGTAAATCATCCTGACTAAGTTGCGTACAAGATTTATCATGCCATACTCATGGAAAACTAGTATACCCGACACTTTTGTATGAAAAATAGTTATACGGATGAGCAGAAAATTATAAAAAGTTGTTTCATCATGCAATAAGAAATAAAAAAAAAAACTAATTTCCATAAAGTTAAGTGACATCTTTGATTGTTTGATTATAAATATCTTTTTTAATTGAATATTGGTCAATTTGTTATAATAAGATATTACACTATTATTTATTTTATAAGATAACCAAAATCGTCCCTTACCAATGCTAACACTGACCTTTGACACTTGAAGAGGTGTCACAATACAACCACAGCACGAATAAGGTCCAAAATAAATGTTCGGTGAGCATCGCTTTTCGAAGCAATGCAACTTTTTGCTAAGTCAAGTTGTAAAACTAAAATTTTCCTGCTGGAACTTTAATGTAGCATCCGTGTATCATTCCTGGATAGTAGCCCGCCACTCATCAAGCTACTAATCAAGTGTGATCTTTATTTAGATTTCAATAACTAATGTAGCTTGCTACCAAGAGAGTGATCGGTAACAAATTTAATGCAATACAAAAATAAAAGAAATTCACATGAATAATGAAATTAAAAAATATTAAATCCCTCGTAGTTTTTTAAAATAAAGAAAAAAAAAAATATATAAAATGACCAAAAATGTAATAATTTTACATATAATGTAAGCATATTTTTTGCGCATATTGTACACATCTATATTTCTCACATTTATACTGACATAAATAAAATTATAATGTGATGCCCATATTATATCTCTTTTTACTATTATATTTACCATTAGAGTAAGGAGATTAGACAGGTTAGGTGGACGATTGCTGGTCCAGTTGCTTGTATGGGAGTGTCAGATACAAATTTCTAAATATTATGTTAAAGGAAAGATAAAAAATTGTCAATAATTAATTATTGAACACATTATATCATGATGAATTTTTTTGAGAAAATAAGCAAAATAAGTATTTTCTATTTTAATGACTAATACAAAGTCTAATCCTTGTTTTGGTAGACGTAATCAACTTTTTTTTACTTAAGTGTGTTTTGTATTTTATAATCACTGTTATGGTTCATTAGCATGAGGATTACATCGCTAAAATTGCATATTGATTAGCAAACGTATAGTTGGCCATAAATAAAGACGTTTTTATATTTATACAATATTTCTGACAATACTTTGATGTTAAATTTCTTAGCTGTAGTCAAGACCTCTAGAAGTAAAAAAAAGAGATTTCTATGTAGGACAAGGGTTTTAAAACTAGGTAGTAAATTTTTCCTGCGATTATTGAATGTACTACCAAAGAGTATAGCTACATAGTAAGTAGCTACTAATAGTATATACTTTTAAAGTGCACTAGATACATTTAAATAAGAACTAAGTGAAATGTAAAAATGAAAGGTTGCTCTTGAAGCCTGAGGTCACAACCCGTGGGGCCTCTTTTAAGGGTCTGCACTTTGTCGCTGCGTAAAGCAGCAGTATGCGTGCTGAATGGTCTGAAAAAAGGCAACAGCCAGGAAGAAGTACAAAAGTGCAGTGGCCGCGAGAAAATAAAAAAGTGCAGCGATCAGGAAGAGATAGAAACACATTCATTTCCTAGAACAGGCTGGAAAGGGTACAAAACATACACGTGCTGGTAAGGGTACAAAATTACAGCAGTCGGAAGGAGGTGCCGGTTCTAGTAAAATACTGTTTCAGTAACACCATGTTTTAGAAACAACATGGAGTAGTAATAACATATCCTATGTACTGTACATGTCGTCTTATTTTTATTTGATAAACAAACACCAGAATACAGGTACTTTTTCTACATATAATTAACCAACCCATACATTATACATTTTATTATTATCCTCTTTTCATTTTGTACTTAGCTAAATATATTTATAATTTAAATAAGATACATTATTATGTATATTTAGTCGTTATCATAAGATATTGTTATTACTTTGCCAATCACAGCGATAGTTTCAAGAAGGACAGAATTTCAAGTGACAACTTTAAGTCCAAAATCCTTAATCTCTTTCTTTTTAAAATATTTTTTTTTTCGAGTCAAATTTAATATCATACCATTTATATTTCTATCAGTAAATCAAAGCTTCACTGTAATAATTCTGAGTTCGTACACTAAATAAAGATGTATGCTAAATTAAATAAAGACATTTGTACAAATTTATTGTGTATAAATCAATTAAACTTATATTTGGTTTTACGTTAAAATTTGTTGTATTAACTAAATGTTTATTAACAAAGATAGATCACCACCTTAAAAAAAAGCATTTGATTTAAATAAATTATCATTAAATATTAGAGAATACATCTTTAAAACAAAAAGACATCATTTTAAATTAACTAAACTAATCAAACATTTTTAAATTATTTTTCTTCCAATGGAAACATTTTTTTTTTACGAATACAAACAACTTTAATTTTGAGTATGTTCCAATAAATATTGGTAAAGGAAGACTAAAAAATTTACTTGATAAAAATAAATATTCAATCAATCAAGCGAAACAACGATAAAATTTTTGATACCAATAAATATTTACTAAGAATTCTTAGTACTATTTGTATTGTAAGAATAAATATTTTTTAGATTTAAGGAAGTATTTAGTTAATCTCACTCAATATTTCCCTGATTTTACATAAATAAATAATATTTCAATTTAAATGATTTGTTTTCTTGAATACAAAAAACTAGATTCTGTATTTTGTTGAAATACATATGTATAAAGAAAGACTTAGACATTAACTTGTTTAAAATAAATATTTCAATACTTTGACAATGCGATAGTGAAACATTTAGTCACATTAACTTAATATTTACTAGGAATTCAGAGTTGTATTTCGTCACCTTGAAATAAATTTTTTTTTATACAAGTAGTTATTCATTTAAACTTACTTAATAGTTGTCCAATTCACGATGAAAAATATTTCTTTGATTTAAATAGATTAATTTTTGAAATACAAACCATTAAATTATAAACAACACACCTAACCCGAAACAGACGCACAAACATCATCCACGCGAGCAGTTATGTGTCAGTCCCGGTCTTAACGAGGTGTAAAGTTAGACGCACGCCGCGGGCGGAAGTGAAAAGTGCGTAGATTGCATGATTTTGTTCCTCGGCTTCGGCTTCGACAATAAACATGAGGTCTAGACTTTGCTTTACTATACCGCCCTTGGTGTGAAAATAGCTATTATTTCGATCAAGTTAATATTCATGCTCAAGCACTTACATATTTACTTGATAATATATTATTTATACCATATATTTATACAATATTTTGTCTTACTAAATATTCATTTAGTATTTACAGTTGTATCTCGTAACCTTCAAAAAATATTTTTTGATCCAAGTAGATATTTATTTAAACTCACTAAATGTTTGTCAAGTTTCCCATATCAATATTTTTTTTTAATTTTAGTAAATTATTAATCTGAATCTAAATAACTGAATCTTATATATTTTTCTGATAATAATTATTAAAGGAGTAGTCACACATTCCCTAATGAGAATAAATATTTTATTATTTCGACAATATAATAGTAAAATAATTTGTCTCTCTTACTAAACATGAAGTAATCATTTGATCATCCATCTTCTGTCGTTTAAATAAATAGATTTTTTATAATAATGAGTATTTAGTTAGACACGCCTAATATTTCTCTAATTTTTAAAAAAAAACTATTTTTTTTATGAAATAAAAAATATTTTTTTTAAAACAAACTAAATTTTTACACCGCACCTAGCCTAAAAAAACTTATAACTACCAGCTGCGCGGGCAGTCATACGTCAGTCTGGGCCTAGGTAAGGTGTTTAATTATATACACACCACGGGCAAAAGTAAGAAGCGCTTAGATCGCACGCTTATCCCCTTTTGGCTTCGCCTCGGGTGACAATTACACGCGATCTGAGATATTCTTTACTTTACTGCCCTTGGTGTGCAAGCAGCTATTATTTTGATCAAATAACTATTCAAGCTCAAGGAGTTGCACATTAACATGATTAGATTAAATTTATCATTTGCATAATATGATAGCGCAGTATTAAGACTCACTTACAAAATATTTTTTTTTTTAATTCAGGTTCGTATTGTACATTCTTACTTTTACATTCTCTTACATTATTTCAGAGATTTTTTAACAAATCCACTAGGAATTCTCCACAAAAAAAGGGGAAATAAGTTGTATTTTACAATAATTCGTAGTCAAATAATATGCTTATTGCCGCCTCCACTCCTCCGCAATTCGGTTGTATACCCTAACCAACGCCTACCTAATTCAACCTACACAAGATTACATACATGTTTAAATAATAATGTATGATTGTACATAATCATTTCAAACTACTTAGCAATCATTTTATCCCATGACTGATAAGTTTGATGTATATTTTGTTGATAAATGAATAAAGAATAAAAATATCTATATTTTCTTAAACTCGTTCATATTCGTGAGTTATCAATGTTGACAATAAAGTTAATAGAAACATATACTTGTCCTTTAGATTATGTGTTTATTGTGTCTTCAACAACATTATTCTACAATCATTTAATAAAAAAAAAATTCAATTAAATATCAGAATGATTTAAATTGTAAGAAGAAGCTATTTTTAGGCTTCATTATGTGAAATTATTTCGAAAATAACATGATAATTTTTACCTTTGTTGCGTACGATATACATAGCATACCAATACGTACGCGCCCCACACCTAAGATAGGGACGAATGACTAAGAAAAAGGAGAATCGGATTCTTGCGTCTGGTAAGAGAGTAGAGGAAAAGAAGAAGATTCGAGACTCTTGAGACTGATGGACGTCCCTTCAAGTTACCGCGCTACCATTGGCTCTTCCTTTGGTGACGTTACGGTTATCAGTGCCCTTCGTTGTACTTATCGGTTAATAGTATTGATCAGTGATCCGTTGGGGGCAAGGTTGAGAAAATTAATACTACATGAGCATTAAAATTTCTCGAAGTTTATTTAGCAACGTTTCGCTGGCTAGATGTGCCAGCCTCATCAGGCTATACAAATCGAAAAACACAC
>JAPYYV010007181.1:0-13626 GCA_030522625.1 Copidosoma aretas | reverse complement strand
GGTATTATTGCGGGCCGTTTTGATGATAAATCAAATGGAAATCCACAATAATACCAACATCGTGAGATAGGTTATGTGTGCACCAGTTATTGCGGTGTGTTACTTTGTCATGAAAAAATAAAGATTTAAATGCTGTTTTGAGATTGAAATACTGATTAATTATATATTTCATAATAGAATTTAATGATTACAAGTATTTATTCACTATAACTAATAACTTAAATTAAAATATAGGCAATATTTGAGAGTTCCGCAATAATTGGTACAACCCCAACAATACCCTTACTTACCCTTATGCTAATTGCAATTGAAATATCCAAATAACTAATAAATAAAATAACAGATGTCACAAGAAGTATTATGAAATTTTAATAAAATATAAAAAGTTAAGAACAATCTGATTACTATACATATATACTAAAAGCATAGCAAATCATATAAATATTAGGATATTTAAAAACGGCACCTCTTAATGATTCAAAATGTTGGTATTTACATCCTAATGGCATCAAAAAGAACATTAGAGTTTTTTCAAATAATCCATAGAGCGATTTTTTTGCATCGATAACAAAGTCTCTTTTTCGAGGAGAGACCCTATACTTCCAATATTAAAGAGTCCAACTTTAAAACTTTATATCTGTAAAACGGTAGGTGCAGTGATTATAAAATTTGAGCAGCTTATTTATAGCAGTGTAAGAAATTAATACACAAAGTTTCAGAAATTTCTATAATGAGTGAATATCGTGAACAGTACTCTGAATTTAAAAAAACCACTTGTAAAAGCTTTTTTTAAAAATGCATTGGCCTATTTTTTATTACAATATATTGCGTAGAAGCTTCGCTTCTGTCACGCGTCCGACGCGCGCATTTTAATTCTTTATAGAATCCTTGAAATGCATACTAATATACATTTTACCTACCTTCAATAGATGTCTATTATGTGGTGATAAATTACAAATTATCTAATATTTATTGTCATTCTGCTTTTGTTCCATTAAAAATTACGCAATTTGCGAACACAGATCTCTTTAATTTCTCAGCCGTCGATGGCTCGTTTTACTGTACTCGTTTGTCTCTAGACCTCTGCTTATTTTTTTTTAAGAAGTTTCCATCAATTATTATTCAAGTCGTGGCAGTTTTGGTATAACTTGTCATTGATTTTTGAGCAAAATAATGCACTTGACTAGCGAGGTACTGACAGTACTTATACCTAAATCGGACTCAAATTATTTTTTTTCCATTCCAAAAGTATACTTGTCAATAGGTTTCAATGAACTTTGAGTATAATTTCTAAAAAATCTTGACAATATTGGAAGGACGACGTAACAATGGGGTAAAATGTCGAAAAAAGCATTTATACCATTTAATGAGTCCACCATTTTTTTGGAATAGATTTAATAGAAAACTAAATTTTCTTTATAATTATGGATTTGCCAACATAAAATTTAACGCTAATTTCCATTACTATAACCAAAAAGCTTAAAATTTTGTCTTTCTATGTTACAAATCTATTTTTTGACCAATAAGAGCGATAATCTTAAAAATTTTTGTAGAACATGGAGCTGAGATTCTATCAAATAAGAAGAAACTATGCAAAATATTTAAATTTGTAATTTCTCTTTCTTAATTAATAACATAACCTTAAGCAAAACTTTTTTCCTAAATTTGGAAAATAAATGACTAGATTACTTCTTCAACCATTGTTTTTCCAACATCTATCACCTCTATTACAAAATTATAACTTTTTTTCACTTTAACATAGCCTTCAATTTTCACATCACCTTTTTTTAGTATTATATACCTAATATCTAGAAAAAAATGTTGTCTGACCTTACAGCTAAGATAATAAAGAATACAAATTTATAAGTATGTTCAAACGTTAAGTTACAAAAGCCTTTTCACAAATGCTCTTCAACTAAATTGTTTCTTAATTAAATTTTCAAATAATACATTTATAATATGTTCAAACACAGTAAATTCAATTAATGTTGATGTAATTGAGTGAAATTTTATTTTGTAGCTAACAATTTTCTAATTTATCTCTCATGCTTAATGAGGCCCTGTGTCTTTGAAATGCGATTGATTTGATTCCCAACCTTTTAGTGTAAATTATATATTCTTATTCATTTACTAATAAGTAAGATCCATATAATTTAATGAAGTTGAAGTGCAATTTTTAAAATCTTAAGAAATAGTTCAATAATTTATTGTAAAAGTATACTTTTAATACATTTTTACCATAAAGTGCTATAATAAAATTGTACTGTTATACGTTTACTGATCTCTTTATCTCATACGATGAAAAAAACCTTTTTTATACAGTTGTACAGATTAAAAATCTATTATTTGCTGATGAATTTTTTGTTTTTAATATTGTACTAAGCCTTCTCACTTAACAGCCCGTAAGTGATATTAGGCCAGCTGGATATTTTATCAAGTGTATTATCATTGCGTTTACTTAGCACATGATACTTACATACATGTGTCCACATTCACTATTATTGTATTCTTTTTGGCAAAAAAATTTTAATTTACTAGTTATTAATATAAAATTTCGTGTATAATCCCCAAATAATTCGAAAGATTAACTGATCAACATTGTGAAAAGAGTTCATTTTAACATTTTTTTATAAATTATTGCGTATAGTTTATTGCGAAGAGTACAAAATTTTTTTTGAGAAAAATCAAATAACAAATGTCGACCATCTGTATAGTGAACCGTATTAAACATTACATTATAGGTGTATTCGCTATTTTCTTTTAATTTTAACCCAAAGAATTTTTTCTCGAGCTCTTATAATAAACATAAAGGAAATATAAATAACGTATAAATATATCAAACCTGTGGACATTCTCTGTAGTTTTTTTACTATTTATCATACTTGTCGTTCCAATTTTCAACATAAACTTCTTAATTATCTTTATTCTTCCGCAATATATTTGGTTGACAACATAAAAAACATGAAACTCCAAGCTGTATGGTCATATTAAACAGTATTAATGTAACTTTAGTGTAAAAAGCGTTATATATAATAGTTAATTAAGGTTGATAAAGGTAATAAGACAATTTTTTTCAACTTCGTGGGAAAAATTTATTTTTGTGGTCAATTAACACTGTAGGAGGTCGGGGTATATCGTATGTACTTTTTCTATAATTTTCTGTATTAGCTATAAATTTTGCTCCAATTTCTAACAAAAAGTTTTAGTTTTATTTTTTTGTTGTCAATGAAGATTTCATGTTCATAACGCTAAACTACCAAACTTAAAGATAAAAGAATATTTTCAAGGTTGTAAAAAAAAGAATTTTGTGACTATAATATTCCATGTCGGAAAAACAGAATTTAAAATGGTAATCAAGCTATGTATTCTGAATTGTAGGCTGATAAGACACTTTAAAGGTGAGAATCACACGTCTAAAAATTCTCTATACATTTTTTTCATTGTTTTTATCTTTATTTTTGAGCTTTAACTTAAATTTACCAATAATCCTACTTTACTCTTAAGATGTCAGGTTTGGAACATTTATAACACAAAATTGTACAAGATTTAGGGTTTAGTGAAAGGATGTCAAATACTTGTCTTGCAAGAGGAGTAATACATATTGAAAAAAAAATTTTTTCAGGTAATAAGTCATTTCATATAATTTTACGCAAAATTTTTTATCTGTTTTGAGGTTATTCCACTAGACTTATGCGTATATTTTAGTCTGTGTACATGATATCTAGTCTTACCTTATTCTTTGTAAACTAAACTCTACGCTTTAACCGATTTTTTTTGGAATTTTTCTTTTCTTTATCAAGATATCTGGTTTTCGTATTGAAAACACAAAATTTTATGGTTTTAGATTATGTTAAAGTAAATAAAAGCCAATATTCCGTGATAATAGTTATGAAATTATAAAATCAATGAGTATATGGGTAATTCAGTCTGGTTTTTTAACTACTGTTCCAAATGAATCATTTAAGTGGTTATTCTATCAAATTCAGGCTTAGAATCTTACGTATAGAATTCTCTACAGTTTCTTTCATTCAGTGTGATTTTAGCTCCATGCTCTAACAAAAATATTTGCATTGTCTCTTTTCTCCCATAAAATTTTAGGTTTCGGACCCAAAAAATACTAAACAAAATGCTTGAAGATCATGTAAAAGATAATTGAAGTTAATATTATATAATAATACTGTGTTAAAGAATCCATTAAAACACAGATCACTTACTTTTTCTTTTTTCTGTTCTAAAAATTTTTTTTTCTGGTTATTAATAATTTAGACTTTAGAATTTAATTATTGGAAATTCTCTAAAATTTTACTTTGTTTACTTTCAGTTTAGCTCCATGCTTCAAGAAGAGTTTCCTGTTCATGAGTTTTCCTTCAAGCATATTCGGTTTCTGACACTTAAAACGAGAAATATCCCACTATGAGGCGTAGCGGGGGGAGCGAGGAGGGGTTATTACTATCCACCCACACCAATTCCTTATTAAATACGGAAAGATATACATCTCACTATATTATATAGTTGTATTCTCAAAAATGAGTTTCAGCTCCCCCCCTCCCTGCTCTGCCCCGCTTATCCTCAGCTCCACTCAGCGTTCCCTCACCTCCTCCACAAATCACGTAATTAATTATTTATTTTGATGTAATTTTTAACCATATTTTATTTTTTTTAGCTCTTCCATGCCCCCCCTTCTCTCTACACGGATCCCTGTCAATTTTTCTTTAACCTGCCGCTCTGCTCTCCCTCCAACACACTATCTACGTTTCCCTTAATTTGCGTAGAAATTCGTTTATTTTCACTTATTTCTTCACCCAAGTATCACCAGGGTGCTAATTAAGGTGGTTCTTTACGTAAACTATTAACTTAAACTTTAAGTAAAACTTGAAGAGGTTGTTATTATAGATAAGGCATCCATTCAAAGTATCAACTCCCTTTATCAGGCACATTTTCGAAAACTAGTCAGTTTAAAAATGCACTTTTACCATGAACTCTTTATGGAGCTTAGTTTTTCGTTCATTGATATAATGTTATATCATGTAAAGTTGACTTGAGATCAGAGTAGGAAAAGTTCGTGGTTAAGGAAGAACTCTTAAGCTTTTAATGACAGAATGCACATCGGGACAACTCAGGAAAATATCATAAAATTTTCAATCGTAAAAGTAATGATTTAGCGATTGGCAAGAGAAAAATGTTTGCTAATTATATGTATAGATACTTGTAGCATTTAGCTATGTCTACTCAAGTAGGGACATAAACGTCATTTTCTGTACCTTGCGCAGAAAATAAAAATGTTTTTGCAACTCATATACAATATTCGCACGTTTATTTGTATACAAATAAGCCCGGTACTTTTAATATATTTACAGAGGGTAAAAAAAAGTGGATTTAAAATAAGGGTTGTTATTGTAGCAGAAGTTAAAAATCCAGTGTCTACAATTTCCTAGTAACGTAGTGCTATGCGAGAAGCATCTGGAGGACACTAAGCAAATGATAAAGAATTTATATAAATATCGTAAAAAAAATTTGGCTTGAAGCGAACATAAAAAAAACGAATACTAAATTTATAGAAATGTAGAGGGAATAGAAATAGATTTAGACGAGAGGTATTGGAAATTGTAAATTGTGGTTCTTAATAAATAACAACTCCTCGAGGCACGGAGAGAAAACGCCAGGTAGGATGCAAAGGGCATTAACGCAGTCTCAAGCTTGTGAAAAAAAGCTAATGCAAACAGTTTGAATCAAAGATTATTTATCATGGATTTAATAAAATAAGGCTAATTATACGGAGCAGAGACTTAGGATTGGAAAAGAAAATGAGAAGTAGAAAAAATAGAAGGAAGATATACGTCAATGATTATGGGTTCAAACAGAAATAAAAAACGATACATATGAAAAATGGAAGCGGTAATGGTAGGCATATAAGAAGACACAAGAAACAGGGCAGAACATTACTTTTTGTACATTTTGAAAATCGACAAAATCAGACAGTCACACCTATTAAGAAGTATAATTAATAAAAATTAGATACAATGGTGTGATGAAGTTTATGTAGGGCATACAAATGTAGAGATGCGCAAACGATAGGACTTATGAAAAGGGAAACCGAGAAAACTAAGCTCGGAAAAATCAAAGAAAATTGTAAAAGGCGTAGAGAGACGTTGCTTCATCAGAAAATACACAGACTGAAAGAAAATTTACAATTTTAACTTTAGTAGAGATTAAAAAGGAATAAGATAAAATCTGGAGAGAGAAAAATATCGTAAAAAAGAAAACTTTCTGAAAGATTTAAGAGAGAAATGGTGTAGGCTTGGATATAAGACTATAAAATGGAAGAAAATTAAAGGGTCTTAAGTGATAGACTCTGTAGGGACAAAAAGAAGCATGGAGTGCATATAGATATGTAAAGAGGCTGGGAAAAAGTAGAAAATAAAAGAATAATTATAATAGCAGTCAGAAATATAGGATAAGAAGATAACGAAAAGATTTGCACAAGAAAGCTGTAGACATATTACAAGGGACATGGTGAATAATTTATGGAAATATATAACATCTTTCGAACATATAGGTGAGCTAGGGGCCACAGAGCGAAGCTTGGACTTGGAATAAATTGTTGTTTGTTATAAAATAAAATATTATGTCGATGTAAAAAGAAGTTTGGACATTTTTCTATGTAAGTATAAAGGTGATTGATTTAGAACTGTGTTTGATCAATTTTCTTTTGAATACTATTAACAATATTGGTGTTAATTCAATGGAACATGAATGTTAAGTAGTTTTGATACAAGATAGGTGAACATATAAATATGTACAGCAAATAAATAAATAAACATTTTCCCTTTGTCAATGTCAAGTAAAAATTTTGATGTGTTACCGTTTTATGATAGCAAATCATAGTTGATTTAAAAATGTTTGAAAATGACATAAAAAAGCGCTGAACTATTTCTGCAATGATACTGATTCTATAAATATTCTATCCGTATACATATGCATCAATGTTAAGATCCCATACCAATCAGAGTTACTCATTACTATTGGATTAGCGAAAATTATTTGCTAAATTTGTAAACTTATTCCATGTATTAACTATGTGTTTTCGACTTTAAAGCTAGTTCAAATAGGTTTATTTTGGTTGTCTACGTGTGCACCTATGTATGCATTTAAGAATAAATTTTGTATTAAATAATTAGACAAAATTACAAATATTAAAAAATGGTGGTTAGCACGGGGAGTGTGCAGGGGGCGAAGTCCTGCTATTGTACGTATACATATATATTATATGTTGAAATATGTATACTTAGGGAGCTGCACCCTTCTGCTTGTTTGCACGCCAACACCCACGCCTATATTCAGACTCTTAATAAAGTACGTGACTTTTAAGAACAGTTGTCCCTCAATTACTTATCAGTCAATCTTAAGTATCTAAATGTTTGATAAGAAGTGCATTATAATTCGAAAGCCTTAAGATCTTAATAAATAAAAATTAAGACGTTAAAAGATACTGCTAAGCTTAATGAAAATATTTTATATGTAATTTTACAAAAATAAATTTTTTTTTTTGCATCATCATATATTGTAGGGTGTAAGAAACTAACTCCTATACGTTGTTATGCAATAAGATTTTTTTTTTATGTAAATAATAAATAAATTGAAACCTTAAATTCTTATTCAGCCTTATTCATATTTAATAATGATATATAATTTGTTTGGTTTCTTATGCTAAGTATATCCTATCGGTACTCCAGTGAGGTTGGTTATATTTTTACAACGCTATTTAGCTTGCTCTGCTTACAAAAGTGCTATTTTATATTGTACTGTAATCTTTAACTGTTCCTACATATTTCTTTAGCAGCTTTTTAATCCAAAACAGAAAGAGTTAAAAGAAACCTTGGAAGATTTTCCTAAAAACTTGACTCCAAATAATATTTCGAACATTACTGTTTCATAATTCCAAACGAAATTTATTCTACATAGCAAATAAAATAATTTTGAAAAGTTATTCCTCACGTATATACAATTAAATTTCAAAGAATAGGCTTGCTTGATGCTCATTTATTAGTAACTTAACGTCCTAGTAATAAGCTATTATCATCGGATGAAGTAATAGGGAGATGTAAGATAACAAAAATTAGTAATAAAGCATATCTTGCTCGGACCTTACTTAGACAATATTATTTGGTTATTGAGAGTAAATATGTAGGTAAGATAAATTTTTCAAAAAAATTCACTTTGTATACAAAATTAGCGAAATATTGAAATCCACAGTATAAAATAATATTCAAAGTTGGTAAAAATTTTGTTAATAGAATCAAAAGCAGTATATTTAGAATACCAGAAGATAATTATCTGGTTGTACCTTGTAATGATTTTTGTGACTGAAATATAAGTGTCACATAAATGTAGAATGGTGCGCATCAATTTGAAGTATTAATCATATCTTTGATTACATTCACAAAAATGGCGATGGAGCATTTTGTAAATTAATGAAAGAAAATATTGATGAGGAAATGCATGATGGAATTTCACAATATATTGATGCTCATCATTTAAGTCAAATCGAAGCAGCATGCCAGCATTGAAGATCCAAGGATTCTCTCTTTGTGGTCGGAGCCATACTGTCATTCATCTATTGGTAAATATTGAAAATAAACAGAGAATGGTTATTGACGAAACAAAATTGATAAAGCTATCAGTAATGAGAAAACATTATTGACAGCGTGGTTTGAATCAAATCAAAATGATAAGAATGTTTCATAATATTATATATTCAATAATCAGACTAAATATTAAGTTTCAGCTACATGTATAAAAAGAATTTTGCCATCGTTAGATGTAATGTTGTATCACTAAAGGATCAAGATGTATAAGATTTTAAAACATTAATTAAACAAAGTCAGAGGAAAAAGATCTTTCGATGATATAAAAATATTTCAGAAGATTCAGCACTTATATGTAGCACCAAATTTGTAATAATTATAAAAGCTGTGTGTTGATGTTCCATAATAATGAGATATTGTATTGTGGAAAAGAGGTACTTTATGAGTTGCATAAAAATGTGTTCAACAAATTTCCAGTATTGCATGCAAGTATATTTAAAATTTTTAAGAAATACTTTCTATAGACATCAATCTTCTTGGCATTTCATTTGATTCCACTTTTTCGAAGCTTGTTATACTCCCAAATCTAGAAATATAAGTCAAGTCTCCTAGGGCAAACGGATAGGGCATTCAAAAAACATAAGTATAGTAACAAATTTGTAACTTCGTACATATGCAGTTAAAGCAAAAATTTAGATGCAATTTTTTGCATAAATTTAGCCTTGTTTTTTTTAAGATTCACCTAAAATAAAGAGAATCAAGGTTATGTCGCAACGTTAACCAAGACCTTTCTATTTGTACACCTCGATGTTTATTTTCCCTTTAAAACCCTGTCAAAATTTTTTTTTGGCCTACTATGAAAATTGATATCTCTCTTTTGCCTGCCGCTAAGTACAAAAAAAACAACAAAAGCAGTCATGAAACTACCGGGGGAAGCTGTACTTCTGCCGAAAAAGAAAAAATCATCAGCTTATTCTAATTAAATAAGTATGACTTAGTACTGTATTAGCGTCGGCGATAGTGTTTTCCCCTTTTGAAAACCTACCATAATATTTATTTTCAGCCTATCCTGCTCTTTCTTCGAATGATAGCGATTTTTTGTTTTTCGAACGTAATTTTGTTATAAAATAAATTTGAAATGATCTATGCACTTTTATATCAACCTCTTTAGCAGAATGTAATTTTTTTTTAATTTATCAGCGTTTTTAACATAGATTACAGAGGATTTCACCAGCGTTATTAGTATTCTGTGTGATTTAGAAAATAAGTATATATGATCGATGGACCACAGCTGATTCACATAATTTTTTTTGGCTTTTGCGGAAGACATAAGTAGAGCTGCACTCATATTTTGAGATGTCAACCATAGATAAACAAAAATCAACTAAGTTCTCTACACAATCTATTTAAAGTAGAAAAATTGAGTGCAAATACATTTGTTATTTAGCTTTTCATATTTTATTCACAGATTTTTATTTATTTAGAGATGAAACACCATCACAATCGTTGTCTGATCTCAACTTATATTCATCACTTTCGTTATTAACATCGCAACTGCTAAGTCTTTCACCAAAAATAAATAAGACGAGTAAGTTAAGAAATTACTATGTGTACAACACTTACAGTTAAAAGAAAGTTAATTATTACAGATATAAAAAAGAAAAATGTAATCATATTATAAAATTGATGAAAGATGAAAGGAACAAAAGAAAAATTAGGTGTGTGGCTAAAACTGTTCCTTCTAGAAAAGCCACTAAATTAAAAATAGTATACAAGTAAAGAAAAAATAAACTTATTTTTAATATATAAATTTGAAAATAGTTTTATTTGAACTATTTTTAATTTCATCCATATTAATAAAATAATATATTAATAAATAAGTTTTAGCATGTCCTTTTATTCAAACTTATTCTTTATATTAATTGCTAAATAATGAAAAAAAATTAAAATGAAAAAAGTTTCAAAATCAGAAGAGTATTTGTTTTAAGGAACTGATTATAAAAATTAGCAATACATTAATAAACGGTAAAATTGTGAGCTCTGAGAAGTACACTTATACCCGCTAAGGCTTCTTCCTTAGCGTGAATGCATGTGTGTACATGCACTTGCGTGGGTATACGTGTTTCGTAATGTCTTCAGCTAACATGAGGATATATAGGAGTATGTATGTATGAGTGTTTGTATGTATGTTTGTATGTATCTATGTATGTACATAGCTTTGCATATATGTATATGCATTTGTGTGTGCGCACTGGGATCCGTCTCCTAACTTACTCGAAAACGTGCTCGATAAAAGAGTATTGAAATTGACCGATAGATGGCAGGTTAAAACGGTTATTAAAGGAGTTGCGTGCGCAGCAATAAAAAGTGCGGTGTCGGTGGCTCGGGTGCACGAGCGGATAGGGTAGTTCCGTTGAGTGGGTATATAGGCCGCAATGGTAACTTCAAAAAATTATTCCCGGCATTGCAAGCTAGCAAGTAGTACAGCTCCATCATAGAACAGCGATACTTGGAAAGTATTCTCAAGGAGATAACGTATACTTGATTTCCTCTTCTTAGATAGTGTATATTTAGGCATACACTTAAAAATACCCAATTCCATCACAATTAATATTTTTTCTTTTAGAATTTATCATAATGACAATTATACAAAAAAATGAAGAAATCATAAAGGTCGTACATGGTTTGGATCAAGCTGAAATAAACGGTACGTTTTAAAAAAAAGTAACAACCTCAATGCCTATAGAATTATCCTCTTCACTACCTCTTTAAATCTCATCAGTATACCATAATAATGATAATTCAGTTTAAAATGTAGCATTAAAAATTATTGACCATGCCAATGAGCCTTCTGCCCCTGAAAGCTCAATTCAAATAATCACAGAATCTGGAAGTTAGTCTTAAACATCTACATCCTTTAATAGTTCAACAGAAAGTGAAAATAAGGTAGCCAATAATACACAAGGCACATTTCTAATTTTACCGAAAAATCGCGAAATTCTTGATTGATTCTTTGAAAGTATTAACGAAGAAGAGGGAAGAAGGAGCAGTATAAAAATGTAATCTCTGCATCAGATTGTGTGAACATACCGCCAGAGGTATCACAAGAAAATAAAGGTGATCATTTGCTTTTGTATTCTTGTGATAAAGATTACTACTCAAGCTTTAACAATGTATACCAATAATGATGCACTAGAATCAGCTGAATAAGAACAGTGTATGAAGTAGGGAAAAACGAGCATCATCAAGTAACAAAAAAAAAGTGTGGTGAAGAAGATTGATGTAGAAAATTTGGTATACTTTAATAATTTTGTATTACTTAACTAATCGTATTCTTTTACTGTAAGATAACATAAATAAAAACAAGAGAAAGAAAAAGAACAGAAAGTAGATCATGATTAAATATTATACTATAAGTAGTATAATATTTATGAGTGACATATGATGGATGTTTCTCATAGATAAGAGCATAGGTGGGGCTCTCATCCCTTCTCTCAAATGAAATTTTTTCATAACATCGAGAGAATAAATAATTCAAAGTTAAAATATCAGTTAACTTTAAGAATAGATCTTGTTGATTTTAAGCAAATGTAATGTTCTGGTAGGTATTATTTTTAGTCGCTCTGCTTATTGGCTAAATTAAATGTCATCATCAAGCAGCTAATTAAGTATAAGGTAGTACGGTCAACATGTTAAACTTTGCGATGTGTATACAATAGAACAAGCTGCTTTCCTTCATTAAAAATGTTAATATTCTAACATGTAGACTTTTACTATAATCATAATATGCTAACTATCAACATTTGAATGCTTTACACTACACGGCGGAAAAGTTGGGTGTGTAGCAGCGCCAATTGTCGCAGAGCAGCTCTCCCATGTCCTTTGTGCGCCTGCTCTCTAGTCTTGGGAGACTGTGCCTTCCAAAAATATGAAAGAGCGGTTCTCCCATGATTTTGATAGAGCTGCTATACTAAGTCTTTTCACCAGCATTGCAAACGTATTTTGACTAAATTATTACTCTATACAAGCTGAAGCTGCTTGAGAATGTATTTTCATATATTGTTTTCCAGTTTTTTGAATATAAATTGGACCTAGTATAATACATTTTTGTCATGCAAATCACACAATAAAATGCATTATTTGTGTTTCAAAAATTAGAAAAAATTCTTCTATCTTAAGATATAAGCATGATAGAACAAAGCTAATATTTTTCACAGGTGAGCGGAAATGACAAGCATAGAAAAGTCAGTCAATACAAAAATTATATCCTAGTTTTGCCTCATATTCTGACTATAACTTAATTAAATCAAGATGAAAAATATTGTAAAATCGCAACTATCTGGAGAATTTGATACAGATGTGCCGAAACTATTTGAAATGATTATGAGATAACATATCCTTTTAAAACAAAAAAATTGCCTTGACTGATTTATGGATTTATCGCCGTATTCCGCAATATGTGCGCCAGAAACGAATGTTTTTATTAAAGTTTCATCACAAATAGGCCGAAATAAATATGATCAAGGTTATGTTGTTAGCTGTATATTACTGAGCTAGTTTTAGGAAAAGACAGTTTCTTTTAATTATCTTGCGTTTTTACTAAGATTTTTACAGAATTCATTTACATACATGAAAAGAAGGTTGCCGCTTTCACAACTAGTATCGTGAGCTCCCAAATGCAAAAAGCTATGCTATCTTTCCTATACAGTTATTGGGATAGTATGTTTCCCAATTATTGGCACTGTCACTCTCTCAGCAACTTGGCACAGCTGCTGTCCTATCTTGGGAGAGCTGCTCTCTCAACTTGGGTTTGATTAATTACTTGAGTAGTTAATTATTTACTTACTTGAGTTACTTGAGAGTAGTTGATTAATTACTTGAGTTACCAGTAACTTGAGTTTAATTAATTACTTAACGTTGTGTTCGTTCACACTATAGTGTGAAACATTTTCTTTCAAGGTTTAAGAAATGTATAGGTTTCATTTCACGGTACACGAAGGCGGAGTGAGTGTTGTAAACAAGGCTTTAGGTGTACAGGTGG
>JAPYYV010007180.1:0-23516 GCA_030522625.1 Copidosoma aretas | reverse complement strand
TTTTTTTTTCTTCGTCGTGCAACCATCAACCTTTTCGCCGAGTGAAAAGAAAGAGGGGAGGAAATAGAGAACGGTTTTTCAGTTTCCGTCTCTCTGTAGTAGTCCATTACACGCGCGGTGTGTCCTTCGCTCAAAGTACTCATGACGCTCGTGTCTTTTGTGCATTTCGCCTCCGCCTATTAAGTAAGTAAGTAGAAGAGTACGGCTACGGCGCGATGCAATTTTCCTCTTGTAACTGCAGCTCGCTTTCCCCCCGGGGCCTTTCCTCTTCTTCCTCTCTTCCTTCTCGGCTTGTAAGTATCTGCCGTGCCTCTTTTCTTTCAACGTTAGACGACGACGACGTTCCTCTCTTTTGCCACGCCGGCTGGACATCTCGTCGCGTGGAACGGCAACCTCCCCAATCCCCCCTTAGCTCGGGCTTTTGCCTCTTCTCTCTCCAAGATCGTTCTTCTTCTTCTTCTTCTTCTTCTTCTTCTCTTTATTTCCCGGGGTTTGGAGCCGTCTTGCGAGCGCGTGCGCTGAAAATTTAAGCGCGAGATTCTTCCTTCGTTATACCTGCTCTCGCGAATAATTCAGCGGTGGTTGCCTGGGGGTGAATATACGGTGAGAGAGAAGGAGGGTTTGTGCGCTCTGGTGTGTGGGGGACACATGTTTATTGCTAGGGTTTTTCGGTGGGGTTTGTTTTTTTGTCATGGTTTTCTTTTTTGTTAATGGAAGGTTTTATCGATGTGATGACAAGTTCAACGTCCCCCTTTTGAACACTTAAAAAATCCTGCCCCCCCTGTGAAACAGTTGGTGTGTGAATTTTCAAAAACAGTTAGAATACTTATATCATTGATTTTATATTCTAATGGATTAAAAAAAAAAAAAAGATTATCATGAATTGCCATTTCAGACTAGAACACACGATAGAAACATATATATATATAGGGTCAAATATTCGATGCCCCCCCTCCATATGGAACGCACTAAGCACATTTACTTACATGTGTGCTCCACAGGGGGGGCGGGGTATCCTATTTCAGAAGCAGGGAGACAATTTTTGTGATGCTTCATTCGGGGGACATCATCCATTATTGTATATTATGGACAATATCTAAGATTCTATAATTATTCATTATTTTGTATCATGTATGTATCTAGGTATAATAATATTGCTGCCAACTTTCAAACTTTTCCATGCGAGACGGTCTAAAAGACCCTTGTTTTTAGGAACAAATCTTGGGAAAATAAATAGTCGATGCTAAATATTTTATGTAATTGAAGACTTTATTAGTTTACCATATTTTATACAATAAATTTGATTTACAGATGATTTTCAAGAAGTCCAATGACTTACGTTTTTTCGTTACAATCTTTGGCCTTAACGCAATAATACATGGATAGTATCCATTGGATACGTAGTGCGTAATTCTGTTGTACAACTTTAAAAATAAATTAAAGTATTAAAGTTCATCTCTTTAAAGATAAAGCTCGTCTTTTTATCAGTCCATAAAAGATACCACACGTAAACTCATGAGAATGTTTGCTCCGCATCTCTGCAAGCTCTACCGCTAGTGGCGCTACTGCAGATAAGCCATCATGGCGTCCTGATCATATATATAGTACACGGACGCATCCTGGATATACATTTGTATATCTATATGTGTATTTGGGACGCCATGATGGCTTATTTGCAGTAGCGCCACTGTCGGTAGAGCTTGCGGGGCAAATATTCTCAATTGTTAATTTTGTTATTTAAAGTCGTATTTTCCAAAGCTAGAAATTTTTTTCAATAATTTAGGGTTATTATTTAAGACTTTTTCGAATTCTGTAAAAGTCCCCATATTACATTTTACTTCTAGTATTGCACTTAAGTTTTCAAGTTTCATAGCAGTTTCGACAGAAGTCCATATCGCATTCATTAGAGAAATAACTCGTTCTGTACTTACTCCACTAATTGTCAAAATGTATTGAACGATACGAAAAAAATATTTTGATACGAATTTCCATACTGACCGTTAGAAACGATAAACATTGAATTGTAGTATTTGTTTTGATTTTGAGTATAATGAGTCCATAGCTAGTAAATATAAGCAAGAGACAAAGCGTCGTATTCAAAATATAAGTAGCTAATTTAAATGAAGCAGTTAATAGAAGAACAAAATATTAATTTAGCGTGAATGTAAAAAAAAATTGTGCTATAATGTCTCTTCAGTCCAAGATGAATAATATTTGTTGATTATTATTGTAGTATAAAAGTCAGGACATAAGTACGGGACGTGTTTTAGTTTTCCGGGATTGTTCCGCAGAATCCGGAACGGCTGCCAGGCTTAGGTATATAACAAATGGATGTTTGCTTCCCTCGGCTTCCCTGGTAGTGTTGGATTGTGTATACTATAGTATTGATTTTCACGTGTTTGCTGGTAAGAACTTCGATTGTCTCCCGAAATTCTGCATTACTCGAATGCTGAATGCTCACTCCTATATATATATCACAAGTTAATGCAGATTTACGATCCATTTTTTTTTTTTTTTTTTTTTATAATAAAGCTTTATTGTGACCTTGAAGGCTTTTACAGCTACAAAGTTTTCATCTCGGTTGACATTCCAATTCATTGAAGCATACTCGGAGACGACAACAATTTGTCGACATGCTATGTACACAACTCTCAGTTAAAAATAAGATTGAGGAGAAAATTTATGTAACGATATTTTTTTCGGAAATTCATACTTCAAAGTAAGAAAAATATATTTTTTTAAGATAAGAAATTGATGATTTGTTTATTTATTCATGATTGAAAAAGAAAGCGTGGCTCATGCTGTTATTGAGTATTAAATTAAAAGAATTTAATACCACATTTGTATTATCAATGATCAAAAATATTTTCATAGACAAGTTTAAGTCAAACTCGGTAGTTCAATGATTTTTGAGAATCTTGGATTCACGTTTCGTAATTTAATATACTCTTACTTCGATTTACATTTACGAATATTTTTCTATTTGTTTCATATTTTTCTATTCATATATATGTTAACTCAACAAAATAATTTTCTTGCGTTTTCCAGCATGCCAAAAGTAGAGATTTCTAATATGTGGTTCTTTAACACTCGGATTTTTTTTTGAAAAAGAGATGTAGTAAACATTGTATGTTTAATATTTATTTGATTTAAATTTTTTTAAATTCAAATACCATAACCAATACTTTAAGGTTCTAGATTTGTAAATTTATATTTATACTCTACGGTGACAATTAGATTCAAGAGTAGAACAAATCAAATCTTACTCTGGATAATTTTTATAATGTTGACAACTTTCTCATTTGATTCTCTACTACAATTAAACGAATTTATTATTCAAAATAACCAACTCAAATAAATCAGTCGATCTGTTTGAATCAAGAAAAATTAAATAATGAATAATTTTTATTCTAGTCATTTTATTTTAAAATTATATTCGCTATTAAACAATTCTTTTAAATCTCATTTTCAAATGTACCCGCTCGTTACAAGTCTCGACCAATCACAGAACGAATAAAAAGGCTTCAGTCACGTGACAATCAATCTTTTAAGATAGGATTCAGTTGAAAGATTTGATATCATCATTCAGCTTAAAAAATCATGCGAAATTCAATCAAAAACGTCGCTGAAAAAATATTTAAATTTGAGATTTCAAGATTAAAAAAACATTAAGCATTGTAAGCTAAAGAATAGTACTTAAAAATACAATACAACTTCATAATCACCAGCTCTCTCTTAACCATTGTAAAATCAGATGATAAAGAAACAAAGCCTCATAACAGGTTGAGGAAAAAACAAACAATCGGTGCTTTAGCGGGCAACTTGTACATGCGAGTGAGTGAAAGTAGTCAAACTTGAAGTAGGTATTATGTTATGAGCGCACTCTAAAAAAAGTGCGTGCTGCGGTGTGCATAAGCGCTCCCTTCGTCTCCCATTGCTGCTACCGCTGCAGTGTTTACAGTCTCGGCAGCTCTAATCGTTTTTATCCTACGATGTATTCATGTATAAATGAAAGCAGAGCACTCTTTGAATATTTTCCCGGAATATGAATGAAATCAAATGATTGCGAGTAAAAATGGTTTCAATGGCGAATATAGTTCCAGCAAATCTTGCCGAAAATTTGTTTTGTACTGGAAGCTTTTTTGTTTTAGATTCTTTGACTTATTAGAAATATAAGTAGTTATTTGTGATTTTTTAAGTATACTGTATAAATTTTACAAGAAACATTTTTGAAGGTGACTGTATGCACATACGATTAACTTAATTTATAAACTTTGCCCATTTGTTTTCGTACAGAGATCATATTTTATAAAAAAAAAAGATTTAACTGAAAACAAAAAAATGTTTCGTTTTATAAAAATTGCATGTAGAAATTTGCAACCTCAAACATGGCACACATGTGACGGAGTAACATAATTTGTTTGTCCTTCAGACTACAACATTTTTTTTTAATCATATTCTTCTGAAACCACTATTTATTTATTCCACAAAAATTTCGTTATGTAACTGTACTGTTCAAAACTGAATAAGTAAAAATTCGATACCGATGCTTTAGTGAATCTAGTTCTAGTAAGTATGTTGCAGTGTTTAAAATTATTAATTAATTAAGAAATGTGGAATTCCGCCAGCTACTGACTGGTATGCAGCGAAAAAAATTCCTAAGATTAAACATTGGTGGTTAAGCTGTACATTGCTTAAAGTTTAACTCATTTAGCACTAACCTGATTTCAACTGGTGAATTATTGAAGATTAACTAATTCATATTTAAAAAGTACATTAAATAAAATTACAGGAAAATACCAAGATTTAATTTATTTAAATTCGTTTGGACTTTATTCATGTCAGGCTTAAGTAGTCCATTCCAAAAAATATTGTTTAGATTCTACAGTTAGACCTTTAAAAAATTTACCCTGTTTTCCTCTACATATTCCATGAGACTATATATATATACCTATACAACGTCCGTAAATGGTATACTGACACAGCAAAAATCCCATGTCTCGTTAATAACACATCTACAAACCCACCAACCACCCGCACACGCGTGACTGCCAAATATATCTTTTTGCGCACTCCTTAATTGTATATTTACAACGAAAGAAAAGAAAAAGCGCCTCTGCTCTTGATGCGTTGTGCCAACGCGCACTTCATTTTCCTTTCGATCCGCGTTCTCTTACGAGTACACGCACAATGTATTATACTCACACACCATATCATACATAGATTACACCTCGTATTACACATCGCGCATACATTCAAACGCAACGCGTGTATTCTGCTCACGTGCGACCTATTTGGGCCAATTAAACGTTCTCTCCATCCACCTCGACCTCCTCCTCCTACTTTATATATCCCTCCCGTTTAACCTGACCCTATATTCATATATACGTACGGGTACGTACCTACACCCAATTGTATGACATCATCAGCTCTTGTTCTCGCTCTCTCTTCTCCTCCCCCCCGCGCGTAGTTAACGCGCCCTAACGTGTATAATGCGCGTTGCGCGTCACACATCATATCGCACAATGTTTCGCTCCGCGGCCATTGTGTTTGGTGTAAGTACTGGGGAATTGAAAACGAGGGAGTGTTAATGCAAGAGGAGTGAACAATTGATTGGAGTACTTTTTTTCTTCCTGTTGTTGTCTTATCGATTCGCATTACAGCGATAAATTAAGTGGTGGATTTTGATGATATGGTTCTAAAATACCGACACGTTTGATATTCTGGCTAAACCATTCGTTCACTAATTGGAGACGATGCTTTGCTTTCATTTTTTTTTGTTCGAACTTTCACTGATTTTTAATTTGGAAAAAAGGTTGGCGTTCATCGTCCAGAAAGAGTGTAAGACTTGCTGTATGGGATGAAACACCAGGATGATGTAAGCATATGTATGTACGCACTTTTACTAGAGCTTAATTGTTTGCATAGCCCGGTGAATTTACGGGGGGGATACACTTTCTCCCGCCGGAGCAATTAGATCAGTAGAATTGGAGTAGATTTTCATTCGATTAAAATGCGAGGAGCCGAGCTCATCTCTTGTATCGTTTCACTCGGTTTTACTTTTGCGTTTTGTATTTATACTGAGCTAATAGCATTGCTCGGGCGTGGAGAAAGGGAGGGATACTTAATTTTTCATTCAACTCCATGCGCTTGAAAATGATGATGATGATGATGATGATGATGATGATAATGATGATGATACTGATAATGATAATGATGATGATACTGATGATGATAATGATGATGATACTGATGATGATAATGATGATGATACTGATGATGATAATGACGATGATAATGATGATGATACTGATAATGATAATGATGATGATACTGATGATGATAATGACGATGATAATGATGATGATACTGATAATGATAATGATGATGATAATGATGATTATAATGATGATGATGGTAACAGTGACCTTTGTAAGCTTATTATGAGCGAAAATGTACTGTACATTATCCTGCGTGAAATCCTATATCGATTCGCATCGTATTCAATTACCAGATACATTGTTGAGCGTCGTTACGTCAATGTTTCTTTTTTACGTCTGTGTTGAAAAGACCTTGATGGAAAGACATTGATTGAAGCAGATTTGATCTTTCCTTTTTATTGAAGGGGGCTCCAGCGGGAAGAGTTGAGAGGTCGTAGGTAGTTTAATTGATGGATAAAAACCCGCTGATTCCAGCGGTGTCTTTATTTACCCCTCTAACCGTGGGAAATATCGAGATATTTGGTCTCAAAGTTCGCATTTTATACACAATCTCTTATGGAGCAACGTGAAAACATCGTAATTTTCTAACCATAATCGAGGAGTTATACATCAAGACACGAACTGTTTCAAAGAAAAAAACCTCAGCTTTCAGATGGTAGCTCGCAAAATATCGGTATCCGTAGAAAAATTCGAGATGTTCCGTGGAGTATTAGTCGAGTCGTAGTATTATTATTCATACCACACAGCTATACATATATATGATGGTGCAGAACTACGCTCGCATCATGTATATGTATATACAGCAGCAAGCAGCAGTGATACCAACTAACTCAATTATTTTCGGTTTGGTATCACTTCGCGCTGGAGCCCACTTAAGGAGGTTCATCTCGTTGAGCTACTGACAGAAATAATTCAATAAAAATTGTGTGCATGCAAAAAAATGTACAGAAAATATTTTTACAAAGATTGGAAACGATACACAGCCTAATGGAATAATTTGAAAAACTTTTGTCTTTTTACGTGGAGTCCCATAAAAAATTGACATTTTTTCCACTCCTTACCCGAAAATTTTCTTAGAAATTACACAACAATCTCCATGAAATTGCACTAAGTAATGAAAAAATCCTCAAAGATCGTTTTTAACAAAAGTTTTCATTGGTTTAATGTTGAGGTATCAATCACTTATTTCTTGAAATTAGTGATTTTTGTTTGATGTTATACATGGGCGTAGATGGCGCAGTACCAGGTGATAAAGTTCCTTAATGTTACTGTTCCTTATATGAAGTTCTGTATAATTAAATGATGAATAGATGTACTAATATTAGACCTATATTATCAAATCCTTATATTCATGAGTATTTTTTAATTAATTCTAGTTTTCTATCAGTATTTATGCCCGACCAACTACAATATAGTTTCATATTTATATCAATATATCATCAGTATGAACTGCACTTCTATACATAAAATGCAGTCATTCAAGCACATCAAAGAAAAAAAAGAATCTTCGTTGAAAATTCATGAATAGTTTACCCTTATAATGGACTTTATAAAAAAAAGAGTGAGCTCTATACGAACAAAGCCTCTCTAGCAAAAAATTCAATTTGCAGCAGCGAAACGATGGCACGCGAGCAATAATTTAGTATACGTATAGAGGAAGAGAGAGTCCCGAGCAACGCGGCGTCAGCAGTATATTTTAATTAGCCCATGTACCCATTTATAGGTACTCCTTATATAGCATAAGCACGAGCATCTAAAAAACACCACATACTTACTTCGTACTTACTTTACATCCCATGTGTGCGGCAACACGCGCCTCATAAATGCAGGCAAGTACCCGATGTACGTACAAAGTTCAGCTTGAGAACAACAACAACACAGCTCCATCGATAACACGCGCAGGCTTGGCCCGAGACCATCAATAGCCTTTGGCGATCGATAAAACGATAGAACGGGAGATGCCCCCCCCTAGTATGGGCTGCTGCTGCTGCAGTTGCATATTTCATATACGTGCACGCACATACCAAAGCGTACGCAAATCGTCCTAATTCCCACGTGGCAGGACGAAATGTAGTGTTGTTATGTACGCGCGTAATACACGTTGTGACATGTGCAAGGGGGGTATTTATGTCGTTGTATAGGACGAAAGGAAATTTTTTTTTATGAATTCATCAAGGATTTTATTGTTGTGAAAATATTGGGTTGGATGGATAATCCTTATACGTGGGGAATTGAAATCGAGCGATGGATATCGAAGGATATACGCATATCACGTTACGATGTGCATTTTACGTTGATTTCAACGCTTGACTTCCAATCGGTATGAATTTGAAACATACCCTTTTAATCTCGCTTTTAGTCACAAGTACTTAATTTTTTCTTTTCTCATTTTTATAATTTTATTTCAACTTTTATTCACGCCTGCTCAAAACATAGTCCCGCTGCTATGGTACCGAAGCTTTTTTTTCACATTTTGACATCAGGAAATTTATTACAAAATATACGCACCAAGAAATTTAAAGTAATTGACCCATAAGCAAAAAAATTTCCGTCAGTTTTGCAGAAACTTTATTGGAAATAGTATTTTCCGAAATGCACGTGCAGATAAACTTATCTGCTTCGGGCTGTTTCCAAGGGCTAATACGGTGCGAAGGTCAAAACGGAGATGCCTTCATCCGGAGAGAGTAATTCGAGAGCAGGTGTCCCGTAACGAGCTGAAAAAATTACGAGGACCTCGTACCTTTCTGTTCACGCAACGGCGCTCCATCCTCTGTTCACTTTTTGCTGCACTGCTATTTTACGTACGTATACATGTACAAGCTGCACATCATGCGAGGCCTGTGGAATTTTCGATACGGTACGGCCGGCGCCGTTGGACTATTTCTGCACTCGCGCGCCGCTTTTCTGCCGACCGGCTGGCGAACACGGGCCTATTGTGAGGCTTTTAGTGAGAGTACCGGGCTGTGCATGTGTGATGATTTTTAGGGACCGATGGACGCTTGTACAGCCGAACTTTTGCGTGCACTCAGATATTATCGTAGTGTTGCTCAAAGGGGTTATTGATTTTTCATTTGATTAGGAAGTTTTTGAAAACAAATTAATTAAGTATATGTCACTATCATTTACAACGTCAGTGGGTACAGTTTCTGCGAAATTGAATCATAAAATTGGTTGTTTATACACAGACTACTCTCATAAGACTGTCACTACGAAATTCACTTTTTTTTCCTATCCCTTTCACAGTTAAATTATAGATAAAAAAAAAAAAAACTAGAGTATCATTGTGTATCATAACTAAAATTTTATATTTACCTTTTGGAAAGTCTAGCGGTGCCGTTAAAAAATATGATAGTGTAAACAAGTTTGAACGTGATGCGATTAGTATACATCTGCATATAGTGCAAACCAGAATATGAGTTTGCATACTAATTTGGCTTTGAAGCAATTATTTTGGTTTTTTTTTTTTTCACTAGTTTGTAAAATTTTATACTACAACATGCAATTGTTTATTTGATTTTTCAACAATAATATCATGGTAAGACCATTTTATTTACTAATAGTACTTTTTGATACTAGTGTTATAAACTAGTTTTCTTCTCGTGTGGACGTTTGCGCCCGAGCGAAGCGAGGGTGACAAGTTCACACAAGGAGAAAATCAGTTTATAACACACTTTATGACACAACGTGTTATAAGTTCGATTTTGACACGCTTCTTTTTGCACAGCGTGTCCTAAAATCGCACTTAGAGCACGGCGTGTCATAAAATTAACTTTTGAGATGTACCATAACATCCCACTTACAAATCTTACCAGCTCGCGATAGATGTTATTTAATTTTCTATGATTTTTATGTTATTTTTGTCTGTTGTTTTGATTATCGTTCATAATTAAACAGGCATACTTCAGAGAGTGGATTTCACGTACAGTGAAACACATTCTCGAGGGTTTTCGTGTGCACTTTTTTCCCTCTTAAATTTACAAGTGGGATACACTGTGAAAGACGAGAGAGGGAGATGCGGTACATACAATATAGTAGGCGCGCGTGGGACGTTCGGAAAAATCAATATGTTCTCCGAGTTTTTGGAGCTCCGCTTCCTCTTCCTCCCTGTTTTTTTACCACCGTCTAGTCTTGGAATCTTTGAATGAAAAATCTGTTTGATAACTATTTACTTCATTTAATACTTTTCATCAGCAGCTTGTCTTTCTCACCTTCTGATTGTCTAAAATAACCAAACTTTATGGTTCCTCTTAAACCATGAGTCCAACTCGGTAATTTTAGCCGATTTTGATAGCTTTTTTATTATTCTTCGATAATAAAGTCCATCCAATTTTTTTGATCAGCTTGGACATTAAAACTTGACAATTTGGGTTTCTTACGCATAAGGAATTACTTGCAAACACTTATTTGAGCATATTTTTTACCAAATCACCATATGCTTTACATATAATTTCGTATGGATCAACAACATACTTGTTACTGATGTAATTCTACATAAAAAGTTTATCAGTTAATGGTAACTAAGTACATTCACCCCTAAATATAAAAATTACTACAGTTTTTAGGATAAAAAATCATTTAATCAGAAATTGTATACAAGTTTTTTATAGATGAACTAAAATACCATGCAATTCTATAATTTTTCAATGTATTATAACTAGTAATGTAATTCTATGTAATATAATTCAGCACAGAAATGCATTAAAAATAGATGATATGCAAAAATAGTATAACTACGATGTAACTTAAAAACATTGCAAAAATTGAATTATATTTGAGCAAGATACTAAAAGGTGGTAGATCCGTTAAATCAAATTTTTTTTTTAAACTGCAATGTCGAATGCTTATAGAGTATTTTGACAATCACAAAAAAAAATTGTTTTACTTCTTACAACTATTTAATTCCTGATAAATATCAATTTTGAAAAACTTGTTTTGCTCTTTAATTATATTTCACAGAATCTAACGTGAAAATTTTAAAAACAATAATACACATCTAAGCAGTAGCATAAGATTTTACGTACAAGTAATTATAATAAACTTTTGTTCCTGTGTACACGAACGTACTTCTTTTTTTACGCATAAGTTATTTCAAATGATTTTTAACAATTTATTTTTAGATAATCAGTATAGGAGAAGAAAAAGTCTTGCTGGATTAGAATGAAATGAATATCAAGCAGGTTTAAGCAAGTCATTAATTTTTGTTTTGTAAATGACTGCATGCAAGCATTAGGTATCACACATTTGAAAGAAAAATAATGTTATTTAATGCATTTAATATTATTTCAACCACATTGTATAGATATGTATTTTATCATTAAAAACTGCCATTTATTAATTATTCAAAACTAACGTCATTTTAACCTGTAATACCTCAAAAGAAAATCGTATTCATACTGTTTACATGAAAAAAACCTTTTGTCATATAATATCAAGTTTTAATATTCATTTACGTAACAAGTGCGGCAAAGACGATTTCCCACACGAGTTGTGATTCACGCGCACGAGTGGCCGAAGTACCGGCATGCGCGTGGCACCGGCCACAATAACGAGTCCATCACACGAGTGTTGAAATCGTCCCGCACGAGTTGCGTACAAGATTTTTCATAATATATGTGTGGAAAATTGATTAATGTGCCAAGCAATTCCAAATACTTAATTATTTATTTTCCCTATTTAGTACTTACACTTTACGTTAGACACCTAATGACTATGTATACACATGTATACTTTCTGCATAATTACGCAATTTTATATTTAATTAAAACTTTCGCTAGTTTGTTTATGTATAATTGATACGAAATAATAGTTCCCGACGAAGGTTGTGCGGGGTTCAGGGGTGGCAGTCCCTGGTGGGGGAGCAGGGGGCGAAGCCCCCGCTGAAAAACATCCAAGGTACTCGATCAGTAAAAATTACGATCCAATTCCTAAAATCAGATTACTAACACGAGAAAATAAAATATAAAGAAGATTTTGAATACTAAACTCTTACTAATACTCTTACAAAACTTTATTGTTGGACAAACTCCAAAATCCGATGAAGTAAGAAATTGCTCGACGAAATATGCAGAAAACATAAAATCGCTTTTCAAACAAAAATAACTATTATCTATATCTCGCTCAAGACACTACTCCATCAAAACAAAATTCCTCTGTTTCATGAAACACTATACTAACATTATTTTTAACTATTAATTAGATAAAAAAATTTTTTGTCATCTTGTTGTATAAAACATTTCTTTGTAATGTGGAAAAATTTTCCCGCACCGATTTCCCACACTAAATCAGTGCAGGAAATACCCATTTTCCACACTCTATTAGAAAAAAAAATTTTCGGTGGACTTCAATTTATTATAATTCTTTATTTCACTATTCATCAAGGAATTCAAATAATTAAGAGGTTTAATAATAGCGTTTTTTTTTCTAACTGAAGCGTTTAAGTTTCTTCTAGCATTTTCCAATTGATGATGATTTGCTTTGCTCTTATTAGTTGTTTTGGATGATAATTCTTGATATTTTTCTTTTAATTTTTTAACCAACTTTTCTAAATTTTGGTAATTGTTTTCATAAGGTAGTATTTTCGCTTGTAAATCTTGCATTTTTTTAAGCACTGATATCAATTGAGGAGAGTTGGTGGTTACGTTTATGTTATTAAGTGGCATCTTAAGTGTAATATAATTGTTGAATATGACTAACATGTCGTCCGTTGAATTCCCGTTTAAAACACTTTGAATGCAGTCCAAAAACCGTGAAACTCTAGCGTAAGTTGCAGGCTTTTGTGATTCATCGCATCCCCATGGTGTTGTACTTGCTATTCCTATAACTTTTTTCTCGCACATAAGAGGACCACCACTATCACCCTAAAAATAAGGACATTATAAACATTACTAAATCGACAAAAATTATTTGATTCATAAATATTTTCAGGTGCATTGTGTGAAGGACAATAAACAGTGTAAAAGGAAACATTACCGCCTTAATGCCTGAAAAACATTATTGCTATACGATTCCTAATTTTCTAGTCATTATTACACGCAAAAACAATTGAACGAGATAGTACAAATATTTCAATTGAATTAAATGTATTATTAAAAATCATTTTTGTTAAAGTAAGTTTTGTTACATGAAAATATTAATTTTATAAACACGACGCTAGTTATAATTTTTCATGAAAATTTTCACAGTGTAAGTGTGTTAACAAAAAAATATTTTATTAATTTCTTACCATGCAAATGCCTTCATGTAGTACAGTAGATTGTTTCATATGTCCACATAGTATACTTGGATGTTTTGCATTACAATACTCAGGGTCAACAATGTACACATATTCTTCTTTCAATTTCCCTGAAGAGGTACCGTTTCGTGTAGAGCCAATCACTTTCATATAGTCATAACCGAAACCTGATACTGTTGCAGTTTTACCCACAAAGTCTTCGTCTTTTTGTGGTAGCAATGCCAAATCAATCGGTCGATCCTCACCAACATCAAATCCTTCATCAAGCTGAAAAACATGGATGCAGATGCTCATAGATTTTCGTAAAGACGTTACGTATAATATGTAGCCTATATAAATTTTCTACTTACCTTTAAAAGAGCGATGTCATTGGAAATATAGCCAGTATGTATGTTCCTTACATATTTTTTATGGATATACATTATTTTCACGCGTCTCTTGTAAGTATGGTCGCCTGTGCTAATTGTTCCAGCGACAACAAAATATGGTCGGTCCTGGTAAGTCATATTATCATTGATAAAGCAATGAGCAGCAGTCAATACTATATCAGGAGCAATGAGTGTGCCCCCACAAGTGTGCGATCTTAAAATTTGTATGGAAACTTGATATTTGAGTTCATTTTTTTTCGCAAACCATCCGCCAATAATGTTTTCTAATTCCAAACCAGTAACTGTAATGAAAATATGTAGTATTTGAAGAGATGATTGAAGATATACGGTAGGTTTATTAACTTTACAAATTTTAAAGACAGAAGGTGTGCTCATTCTAAGCCTGGAACAAGTTACGTGCGCATTCCTAGTATATACTTGTCGAGGTATATACATCGAGGCTTCTAATACTAGCACGACAGAGATTTCGTCACCAGCTTTTATTTAAGGAGATTGTAGTGGTATAATTAATCTAAAAAGCAATTTTAGTTGAAAATTCGTTCATCACTAGCTTACTCTTCATATATTATACACGTCATTCTGTATTGTCCTATAAATATCCTACGATGATTAGAAAGTAAGAAAAAAACGAATAAGGTATGCTCTAGAACAGATCCGTGTTAGATTTATCTTTTGGTCCACTACACACAGATATAACTTTTAAACTTATAATTGAGGTATTTCTCAAATAGGGTGACTTGCCTCTTCTAATTTTAACACCTTATATTTATTATCCACCATAATATACTTTGTTCTTTATGAAAATCTGCTAAAAATGTATGTAGTTATGTCGGGATTATGAGTTATACATTTCGTGATAACAAAACAAAATTTATTATCTTTATAAATAACTTCTACGTACAAGTAGGAGGAGACTGGCTACGGTTTTGTCAAAGGACGGTTGTTCCAGTGGTCATATTAGCGAAACTATACGCAAGACTTGGAAAAAAAGTGGGGTGAAGAGTAGAGTGTCCGTCCGCTTGTGTTTCACAGTATTGCATCAACCGTCGTACGATATAAACGGTAGCAGAGGCCTACATTACTTTTAAGTAGTGAAAAGAGAGTATTTTCATTGAATTTATTTTTGTGATTGTTGACATACACGTACAGATAAAGTATAATGAGTGTTTTTCCTCGTTATAAGTTACATATTGGTACATAAGTACCAGTGATTACGTTTCACGTAGGTTATGTTGTGTTTTTATGGGGATTTTTTCTTTGCAAAGGAGCGCGATGGGTACACGGGGAAAAAATTCATGTAACTTTTTTCTCCGTGTACGGTTGTGACAAATCGTCTGGATACGGTTGTGCTATAAGTGAAGTGTATGAAAAAAATTGATTTATTGATTTTGAAAAAATATTCTTTAAAACTTGTTTTCAACTTTGAGACACTCACTGTAACGTACAAATATAAGTGTTTTGATAACTTTTGTCCATGATTATGCTGCAAAAACTGTCACTATTATTACAAATGCTTAATATGCAATTTAAGAGCCCTATCTTTGTTACATAAAAGTAAACTTTTTCCGAAATAAGATTATGTTGCCTGAGGTTAGATAATACTTGCAATAAGAGTGATTTCAAAAGTGTTGTTATTAACCTGTCACTACCGTCCGTAGGCACTGGCACAACCGCCCCTGGAGTGTGGTTGGTTGTGCTATTTTTTTTTTTTTCTAATCAGCTCGTACGTGCAAACGATCGTATTTAAAGTCAAAATTTTCGTGCACATAATATACGTAGAGAAATATTCAATCTATCATATCTAGCAATTTTCATCCTGCTAAGTAGTATAATTTCCAAGTTATGGGCTTTAAAGTAAAAAATGGCATAATTGTACCCAGTCTCCCTTACTTACAAATCGACTTTAAGTCAAGTTTCAAGCTCGAAAGCCTCGCTTATTAGGTTAGATATTATTCAGATGAAGTCAAAGTTACGTATTTAAAAATAGGCTATTATGAAAAATAAGATCTTCAAAGCAATACAGTATACAAAATTTTTGAAATGGCTCAGTCTTTACATGTATTACAACAAATGGATATTATAGAGAACTTACCTTTGGCGTCACACATGGCGTCAAGAGCCCAATATCGCCGCGTAAGTTCACAAAATAGCATTGATGTAAGTGCAAGAATACTGATACTTTAATAATATTGATTAGTGCAGAGAGTATTGTTGATGAAACCGACTAGATTGTAAGCCAATGGTAGTATGTTCAAATTTGACGTGCTTAAAAAGCCTAACATATTATGTATCCTACCGTAAAAAAGTGCTCTAAATACGCTGAGGTTATAACTAAAAAAAAAAAAGACTTTTTTCACAATTAAATGCTATCAGATCGGCTATCAGGGATCGGTGCATAGTGATGAATATAGTAAAAACACTTGAATCGATTAAAATTAATTTCAATACCTATCAGATTTGCTGTCGAAAAGCTTGACAAAAGAAAAAGTTTTGGAAAAAACAAGTCTTTCGCAGATATCTTTAAAAGTAGTTATTGAAGAGAAAAATGTTTTAGTAGAAAGTGGCGGAGACAAAAAATGAATCTACATCGGTCTGTCCGATCGCAATCCACGAAAATCTACGTTTTATTAGATGCAATGCTTGTTATCCCTAGTGTACCAGCCTATATTTTGAGCACTTTTTCTAAAGTAGATGATCTGCTGGATCTTCCAACCACGTGAACTTTTAACGCACTGTATTTGGCGAGGTATTTGGCTTATACTCCGGTCGATGTCATCAATAATACTGCCTACACTAATGAATATTATCGAATCATCAGTTTTCTCGCACTTAAATCAATGCTATTTTGTGAACTTGCGCGGCCATATCGAGTCAGGCTTGATGACAGAGGTAAGTTCTTTATATCAAGTTGCGTGGGAGCGCAACGAGGCAAGTTTGAAAAGCAGACAAAGCCTTGCCGACCGCACTACTATATAAGTCTATGCGAGTCTATGTCTGATTCTCGAGTTGGATGAACAATAAAAAATCTATGTAATCATAATAAAATAGTTTCTTGGCAATGTTTATTTCCACGTTCAGATATAATTTTTTCAGTTCATATAAAGTGAATTTTTTAAATTAAATTTAAAATACAGTATTCATAAACATACCGTCGACAATGTGTAAGAATAATTGCTGCCCAAACAGTAGTTAGATAGATGCGCAGCATTTTGGATGCTTTTAGTTAGTTTGTTTGACTTTACAAATTGCGATGATAAAACGAGTTTTTTATAAGCGAAAATGAGTCGAAATTCTTTGACGTAAGTTCGGCACATGAAAGTATCCATGGCTATCATCTATTTTCTGGTTATAAATCGTATGTACAGTTTGGTATTCAAGACAATACGTCTTACTGTAGATGATGTTTGAACAACTTGACGAAATAGGTGTTTTCAAGAACTTGGGTTTGGGCGCTCACGGCGATTTCTAATCATTAAAATGTATATCTATGTATATAATGATAATTCAGGTATGTTTTTCCACTTCACGAACAGCATCAATCATAACGTTTGAACCTACAAAATATTAATACCTATGTAGATATTGATTCACATCAAATTTTCACCGTCATAAGCTTCTACAAAATTTTTGTGTTAAAATTCAAACTATTTTACCGAATAATAGGTATCTTCGAGGATTACAGTTTTAGACGCTAACGGCGCACATTAACCATATATATAGTTTGAATTTTAACACAAAAATTTTTTAGAAGCTTATGACGTAGAAAATTTAATGTGAATCAATATCTACATAGGTATTAATCTTTTGTAGGTTCAAACGTTACGATTGATGCTGTTCGTGAAGTGGAAAAACATACCTGAATTATCATTTTGACAGTAGGCTGAGATGTATGTATAGTATTACGAATTTACTTTGGTAGCATCAGCACTTACGTCACCATCCTCTAAAAAAGAGACCCCAGATAACGAAAGATACCCAGAGAAAAAAAAAACAATTATAGGAGAGTTAGCTAAGGTTCTTTATTCTTAGTTTGTATCCCGAGCAGTTATTTGCCTTAAAATTAGACGTGTGATGAGTTTATGTTTGTCATTGCCAACCGCAATAACAAATTTGTAATAGCCATTTAAGTACGATTGCGAAAAAAAATTAAATAATGATGAAAAAAAAGCTCAAATACAAAGAAAAATAGTGTTAAAAAAAATTTTCAGTTAAAAAATGAACTATAATAAAATGGTGAAAAAAATCAACATAATCAATTCATAATTTGATAAGCATTATCGATGCCTTGCAGAGGTCTGATCCCTATCACAGGATAGTTGAGTGACTGATCGTCACGTAACCGTCACATAACGTTTCATGGCGTCCAGAATTTGGTTGTGTGACGGTCTAATAGCTCAACTCGCACCTACCTGCGAGATATCGAATGATCGAGATCATACCCTAGATTGGCTAGATATTTATTAAATTAATAAATTCCATTTTACATTTCAATTAAATCGCTCATCGAATTTCCGTCATCGCTTTTCTATGTACATATACTGTGAGCCGTATGATGTAACATTATTCAATGAATGTGCCTCATTTTAACAGCACGAAAATACAATGAAAGCGTTTGTTTGTTTATCAAATATACTTGCACAATTCAACGTTGGATTCAGAACTCACAAAGGGAATAATGATAATCAGACTGTATCATGCTTCAAAAAAATATTTCTCAATGCTGTGTTCGCAGCAGCTGATTAGTGTTAATGACGATGAAGATAGAATTTGAGGGATTTGTATGTGCGCCAAATAATGTAGAATAAATTTTAATGTAGAATAAATTTTAATTATATTTAAATAAACTTAACAGATAGAAAATAACTTAAATCATATTTTAATGCAGAAGTATGCTTATACCATGCTGATGTGTCTACCTATGTATATCGTGATGTGACAGTCATAACTGTCATATCCTGTGTGTAGATACGGAAGCTTTGTGCCAATGAATTCACAGCGGTTTTTTTTTATAATGAACTATATAATATATAAGCATAAAGGATGTCGAACTTTAAAGAATAAAAAATGTTATTTAACGCATCTAACATTTTTATTACGTCGCTTGGATGAATATTTTATTATTACTGACATATATTTTATCAAGTATTTTTAACAGTTTGATTTTTTCAGTAAAAGATTTTTTGAAGAATTTCGTATATTCATAAACATTGTAAGATAAAAAATATATATTTGTTATGTAATATTATATTTGAAAAGATTTTTCGTTCAATAATAGTACCTGATAGTTATAATATTCATTACGTATCAACTTTTGCAATTGATCGATTATTTTAAATTTGGCATTATATTCTATTACTAAGTCCTCCAATTTTTTATTCTTTTCATAATATTCATCATAATTTTTTTCGCTCACATAAATTTTTGTAAATAATTCCTGAACTTCTATTCTTAACTTTTTAATTTTTTGGTCCAACTGCTCGTTATAGTTTTCATAAGCTTGTACATCCGCCTGTGCAAATTGCATCTCTTTAACTACTGATAATAGTTTTACTGATTGAGTAGTTATTTTGATATTGTACAGTGGCATCTCAAGTGTAATATAAGTGTTAATTATAGATGACGTGTCACTTGTTGGATTTCCGTTTAAGATACTGTGAATGAAGTCTAGAAAAAATGAAACTCTGGTGTATTGTGATGAATATTGTGATTCATCGCATGTTAGTGGTGCTGTACTAGCAATCCCAATCACTTTCTTCTCATACGTGAGGGGACCGCCGCTATCACCCTAAAAATTATAACATTGTAAACATTAGTGAGTCAACAATAATGGTATGATGTTACACAACAATTTTAGAGTGGTGATATCAAGGCGATAATGCTGTTTAATCCTCTTATTATTTTTGTTCCCATCTCCATTATGCAGTAAATAAGTGTGTGTTTATCCGTTAATACATGCATACATGCATTGCAATGACTAGTATCATCATAAATATCCACACTCTGCTAATGGATGACAAAGAACAATTGGAGAAATAGCATTACCGTCTTGATGATGCTTACGAAATATTTTTTTGATACACGTTATAATTTAAGTCATTTTCATTCAAAAATAAAAATTGAACAAAATTTTGCAAAGCTGTTTATGATTTATTAAGTATAAAATGACTTTTTCATAAAAGAAGCTTTTTTACTCGGTAATGCAAATTAATTAAACGTCGTATCAATCATTATTCAAACTCTAATAATGTTAGTATAATATTTATAATATTTAATACAAAAATTGTTTAATCATACCGCGCAAATCCCTTGATGAGCGTTAACAAACCGTTTCAAGTGACCACATAATATGCTTGGAAAACTTTCTGTAGGACACATTTTTGGGTCATCAATATGTACATATTCTTGTTTTAATACTCCTGATGAGGTACCCTGTCGTTCTTTGTTGACCACCATAACATTTTCCAAACCAAAACCTGATACTGTCGCAACTTTACCCGCATAGTCTTCGTATTTTTCTGGTAGCAATGCTAACTCAATTGGTTGATCCTCACCAACATCAAATCCTTTTTCAAGCTGCGACAATCAGAATAGTCTCTTAAAAATTTTCGCAAAAAATTTAACACATTATCGATAGTCCAGATATAATATATATTTTGCTCTTACCTTTAACAGAGCGATATCATTTAAAAGGTAGCCAGTATGTATGTCCTTTGAATATTTTCTATGACGATAAACTTTGCTTACGAGTCTTCTGTAAGTCTCATCGCCTGTATAAGTCGTCCCTGCGACAACATAGTATGGTTGATCCTGGTAAGTCATGCTTTTTTCATCGTAAAAGCAATGAGCTGCAGTCAATACTACATCAGGAGCAATGAGTGTGCCCCCGCAAGTGTGCCATCTTGGAACTTGAATGGAAACTTGATATTTAATTTCATTTTTCCATGCTAATCGACCACCAATGATCTTTTCCGATTCCAAACCAGAAACTGTAATGAAATTTAACAAATTCAAAAGAGTCTTTTGGTAAAGTCAATTATTGTTGTCAAAAAATTTTTAGTTACAATTTAAAGTGGAGCCGCACTTCTGCATATTTACCCTTATATATTTATATAATATACGTATCGACGCTTTCAAGATTAGCGTGATCATCATAAGCTTTTGTTTAAGGAGCATTGTTTTACCTCGCGAGAGGAGTCTTTTCATAAGACTCTGAGGTAAAAAAAGTTGTATACCAATAAAGACCAAAAACATACACTCTATTGATTCAGGTCTAAGGCATTTGTGTTTAACTAATTTTAGTGAATTTAGTATATGTAGAAGCTGTGAGCAAAACTCATTTATGTATGTGAAAATAGCTCCCGAACAAGATTGTCCAATTAATTTTTCGCGATAATACTTTTATCAATAAATAAGCTTCAGAATTAACAGTAGTATTTATAGCTTTCATATTATTTCAACCGAAGCTACATACAATAAACTAAAAGACTTTTGAGAAAGCCAATTCAAGAAGGTTTGTCCCAAAAACATAAATAATTCGGTCATTAGAACTTATGGAATCCATTTATCACGTTATAAGCGAAGTTAAATTAGGATTCTTAAGCAAATACTAACACAATGTTTTAGTAAATAAAATACAAAGTTACGTCTTTTATAAAGACTCATGTGCAAACAATCTATAGCAATATTTAGGAATTTAGGAAGTAGATGTAGTAGGTCATCCGTTGAAGGCTAAGGTTACATGAAGCGCGTAACGCGTACCGCGTAACCATTTAAGCTCGTGAGAGGGAGCGAGAGGCTCGCGTATTTGACCTGTCTAATAAATAACTCGCGGACACCAGGTAAAAAGACGGATTTATAATTTATAAAGTTGTATTTGTATGCGTATACTTCGCGTATACTTATTAAGTCTTTAAATTGTGTGTGTGTGAGATAATTTTTCCAGTTTGTACATAGTGAATTTTGAATTTAAATTTAAAATACAGTATTCATAAACATACCGTTGCCAATGAGTGTAAGAAGAATTGCTGCAAAAACAGTAGGTAGGTTAGTACGCATGTTTTTCGATGCTTAGAGTCGGATTTTTTCACTGGGCAGGTACGATGAAAAAAATTGGCTTTATAAACAAAAATTAGTAGACGTTACAGTGACGCAAATTCGATGGATGCACGTATTAATTGGCTACCATTTATTTTAGGATTATAAATGGAATTTCCATTTTGGTAATTCAGACGATACGTCCTTCTGTGGATGCTGTTTGAACAACTTGACAAAATATTAGGTACAATAGTTTGATATTCAAGAAAAAAATAGTGCAGTAGCTTATACCGTAGAAAAAGTGGGGAAAGTCCGTCACTTATTGCCTAATTCTGAATTTACATCAACATTGATCTTAATATTTTGTAGTTCAAACGTTACGATTGATGCTGTTCGCGGGGTGGAAATGGCAGTTTTCGTCACGTAAGCGCCATCGCTTACGTTGGTTCGCAAGCGCCCTTGGGCCCAGAGACAACCCTGGAGAGATGCACATTAGTGGGAAATCCTATTTTTCCTACCTAATATACCAAGGTTGAAAAAGTTTCTGAGGTAGACCAATTAATTTATTAAGTCGTCGATTATAATAAAAAGTTGGCTGACTTTAAATGTAACTTTCTGTTTTTATATTGAAAATTAGTGTAGCCCATTTTTCTCCGACTATTCCGAAGCCTCTAATAAAAAGAGTTCATACGTGAATCTAAGGTCAACAAAGCTTAAAATAATCCATACCTATGAGAGTATATGTGATGAAAATTAGAAAATTTTATGATTTTTAACATGCTTGGACTGTTCAAATAATATTTCTCCTACCTCGTGACCTTTGCAACCCTGGTACTCCCTCGATAGGAAAAATAGGATTCGCCACTCATGTGCATCCGACTAGGGCGGTCCCAACGCTCCCTCGGGCGTTGCTTTGCAAGCGCTCTCGGTCCCAGGGACGGCCCTGGAGAGATGCACATTTGTGATGAAAACTACTAGTTTCATGAATGTTTACATATTGAAGTAGTTCATTCAGTGACTAGTGTAGTACATAACTTTGTATTATCTGCTCATGTTTGTATACTGATCTAAACTAATCAACTGCTTACATACAACTCAATCCTCGAACAGCTTTTATTTTGTCCTATAAGGTGCAATGTTAAACACATCATTTGAAAGCTCAGGATTCCCAGTTTATCATCTAAGTTTTTGGCAATGCTGGCTATTTCCTATAAATAATCATCCTGTGACTTTTGTTGTTGAAATATGTACGTCTATAAGAGTCAGTGGCGTAGCCAGAATTATTATTATATATTATTATTATATGGGGGGGGGGATCACAGATATATATTTATACATGCATACATATATATATGGGTTATTCTACCAAAAACGGTATATTTCAGAAGCCGAAATGGACATACACTTTAAAGGGGTTTTTAATTGTTCTAGTATTTTTTTTGTATTGTCCGTGACCCGAGTAAGTCAAAATCTTTTGGGCCTGGCTGAATCTGCACGAGAAAAAATTTTGCAGCACTAATACATGCCGTTACGGGTTCTCAGTTTACGCTTAAAATGGCCTTAAGATCGTTATTTTATCGTGTATCATGAAAATACTACTTCATCCTTGCACCTACATGATGTACTTACAATCTACATTCG
>JAPYYV010007179.1:0-14445 GCA_030522625.1 Copidosoma aretas | reverse complement strand
GGGAAAGGAGGTAAAGGGGACATACGATATAGTTATAACGAGAAAGCTCTCGGAGACCAGCAAGAGGCAGGGGTGGAATATGCAGAGAGAGGCATGCCCGTCAAGCAGCAGGGAAGGCGCAAGAGACGGGGCAGAAGATTTCGCAATAAGAGAAAATAAAAAGAGAAATCGGACACACATGTAGGAAATAATAACCCCAAGTTTCCAGTAGATGAGAAAGAGATAGAACAGCTCCCTAAAGTAACTATCGAAGTGGCAAAGATAGGGCACATACCACCATCGGTAAAATTAGAGAGCTCATAGCTAAGGAGGAGAAGAGCAATATTTTACGCGGATTCGGGCGCAGAGATTTTGATTATAAAAGAGGATAGCCTTTATACCGACACGCTAATAGACGGTAGGTATCGAGTAGCATTTTTGGGGGTAACTTATGGTGCACGTAGGATACTGGGTACGGTACAAACCTGGCTGCACGGATTGGAGTGCAGACTACACGTTGTTTCCCACGACTTCCCATTTCACGTAGAGGGAATCTTAGGGTGGGACACGTTTAAACGGTATAATGGCGAGATAAGCGCCGCTGACAGTGCGATTGTATTGGACAATATGAGGATACCTATGCTAGAGCCAGAATGTTTTAGGATACCCGCAAAATCAAAACAAACAATTTATGCATGTATAAAAAACAATTATCGCAAATCAGAATTCGGCTGGGTACCACTCCAAGAAATGGGAGAAGGAGTACTATTTGGGAATTTTATAGCCGAGGAAAAAGATGGTAGGGTATTTGGGCGATGCATTAATATAAGTGATAAAGTAATAAATTTGCCCTTGCCGGAAGTGTAGATGTTTGAATATGCAGTAATCGAGCGAGAGCAACTGGAAGACGTCAAGGGGCAGTCATCAAATTATTCGGGGGAGAACCAATAGACGATATAGACAAGAGAGACCAGAAAGAAAGCGACAAACACTCGAAAAAAAACACAAAAGAGTGGAAAAAATTATGCAACTTATAGACACGACGGGTTGCAATCAAAAAGAAAAAAAACACGTAAAGAAACTTATTACAATAAATCAGTACGTGTTCGGCCTCATCGGAGAACCGCTCGAAGCGACGCATCTTGTAAAACACCGAATGAAGACATCAACAGATAAACCGATCGTTGCAAAGAAGTACAGATGCCCACCGACAATCAGAGACCAATTCAAGGAAGAATTTAAAAAAATGCTACAGCAGGGGATAATTGAACCTTCCACCTCCCCATACAGCTCAAACACTTGGATTGTAGCAAAACAACCGGGGCCGAATAATGAGTAAGGGTTGTCACAGATTTTCGACTGCTTAATGAAGTCACGGTAGGATCATGCTATCTATTACCATTTCAGAGCGACATTTTAGAAAATCTGGCGTCTGCACGTTTTATAACAGTAGTCGATCTCAAGTCGGGATTCGTCCAGATCAAAGTGCACGAGAACGACGCGCACAAAATGGTATTTTCGGGCCTGGATGGGCATTTTTATCACACAAGAATGCCCATGGGGTGCAAAGACTCGCCGAATAGATTTATAAGGGCAATTGCACTAGCACTTGCAGGTTTGCAAGGCCATAAGATCGAAGTTCATTTCGACGACATATTAGTTTTTGCAACTGACCTCGAAGAGCATGAGGAACGTTTTACAAAATTATTGAAACGATTAGCAGACGCAAACTTGACAATTGAACCCAAAAAGTATCAATTTTTGAAGAAGAAAGCCGAAGTGCTAGGCCATATCGTAGGCAACGGACGGATAAAAACTGACCCCAAAAAAATCAAGGAAGCCAAAAAATATCCACGTCCGGCGAACGCAAAAAAGGTAAAACAATTTTTGGGATTTGTAGGGTATTATAGGCGATTCGTAAAAGGCTATGCAACGATCGCCCAACCGCTATCTAAACTATTAAAAATCGGCACGGAATTTAAATAGAGTGACCGCGAAGAAGAAGAATTCAAAACTCTTGTCGATGCACTGTGTAGCGAACCAGTACTCATCGCTCCCGATATGCAAAAACCCTTTATCGTCACGACAGACACGTGATTACGCGATCGGAGCGATCCTCAGTCAGGGAGAGATCGGAAAAGATAAACCGTGTGAGTATGCATCACGCTGCCTTAAAGGAAGCGAACTCCATTACCGGACATACGCCAAGGAGTTATTGGCGATTGTATTTGCAAAAAAGCGATTTAGACCATATCTATACGGACGAAAATTCACGGTGGTCACAGATCTCGAGCTGCTTAAGCACTTTCACTCGTCTAAAAAACCAGACATTCGTTTTAACAGGCTTAAGGCCGAACTAAGAGGATATGAGTTCGAAGTTATACACCGCCCGGGCATAAAAAATAGACCACCTGACGCATTATCGCGAAACCCAGTATTACAGGAGGGAGAGACGAATCCAGAGCTATAAAGACAAGCATTATATGAACTAGCTGATCAACAAGAAAAAGAAGGAAAAGGCGATAGTGACGGACCACCGGCGAGGGTCTACAAGTTTCGGGCAAAAAGGAAAGAGAATACAAGGAAATACAAAGAAAGTAAAAATAGGAATTCAAGTGAATTTTAGATCTATTTATTCGTTTGACTATACACTCTAAAATTCTCATTGATGATCGCTACATTCTTACATTTGTGTCTTTATGTCAGTTACATGTTTTGCGAACACTACTGTGAAAAATGTAAACGAAGACTTTCTCTGACGTAAAAGCAACATTTATCTTTTCTCACGTTGCTCTGTCTTTTTCTGATATTATTTAAGTTTTAAATATTTTCGGCTAACATTGCTCTGTGAAGCAGCTAAAGTCAGTCGGCTTACAGTGCGTACAGCTAAACCAGCTCGTTTGTCTTACCAGATACCAGATATGTAAGGAGGCTCGACGCACGACGCCTTGCATATCGAGCTGCACTTCCACATTTGTGAAATAGTATGAACAAATAGTTTGTCTTTATTTTGTCTCAATTACAGTCTGTGCTCTCTTTTTTTTCTGCTGCTTCGTTTACTCTCGAGAGCACGAAAGGTATTTATTCGCTGACCGTATCCAAGTCCTTGTCACGAGCTGTAAAAGCTCAACCACGGCATCCCCGCAATACAGTCCACTAAAGTCAATATCAAACATCTTGTGTCTCGTGGCGACTTTATGGTTTTTAATTGTGCAATTTTACTAGTAAACACGCTTTAATTTGGTTTTATGACATCCATCTAAAACTATAATTCTATGTTAGCGTATTTCACCCTATTTCTTTGTAATGTGTTTTCCTTGCAACAGTATTGGTAACTTGTGTTTCTTTATGTTATTTTTACCTTTAACTTGTTTTTTAGCATACAAGAATGGTTAGTTTGTATATTGTGTAGATCCTTGAGAAGGAAATTAGTATGATGTCGGAATATTGGAGTTGATAAAAAGTTAAAAATATAGTCATGCTCGAACAACCAATTTGTGTTGTCTATTATTATTGTAATCTGATTGCGTTTCTAGATTTTCTATAAAAAATTTAATTTCCGTCCTTATCTTTAACATTTACTCTGCTCGTTGTTATGGTTATATGACAGAGTATCGTACACATCTTTCTGCTTTTGCCGTAACTATTTTTTTAACAGCAACTTGATTTCTTGTTCTTGTACGTAATCTAAAATTATGAAATAGTTGTATCTTTTGATCATATTTTCTGCATTTATTTTTTCTAATCGATCTGGCTGTTACAATGACTAGAGTTAATATTTTTATGGCTCAATTTGTTCTTTATTCCTTAGTTTTGGCCATGCAATTTAGTCCTCGAGTATCCACAACACTATTCATTTTTGGCCTTTAATTTTTGATTGACGGTTATTTAAACATTTTTCTGTATTATTATTTTTGATATGATGCTATCAATTTTTGACTTAACCAATAATAATTGCGTTTTTATATGCACAGGCATCTTTTGTTTTAGCAGTGGTCACGTTCTTCAAAAATGGTGGTGTAATTGTTGTAGCCACTGTACATATCTTGAAATGACCATTATGAATGATGGATAATTTTTCGGCTTAGAAAATTAAAATGTTAGTAAAAATAGTTTAATTAGACTTATCTAAGACGAATATCGTCAAAGAAAAAATCATGCCCGAGTGTAATTCGATCACACAACCTTCTGCATACCGGACTGTTGCTCTACCAATTGAGCTACCGGAGCGCTGTGTATTCCAGAGAATGTAGGTTCTGATTAATGCCTTCTCGATTGTTACCCGATTCCTTAGACAGCAATGTACATCCAGGCTTGTCTGTGCTCTAAAGTCTTTATTATAGTTAGAAGAATCATCAGCGTCCTCTTAATTACCAATTTAGTAAGAATAGTTATCAGCGATCTCTTGGGGACGAGTTTAAATTATTGATTAATTATCGTTTTTGGACTATCAAAAAATTATCCATCATTAATAATGGTCTTTTGAATATATGTACAGTTGCACTGTGATTAGGTATTGTACTAACACCACGACTTTTTTCGGTTGTCTAAGAACGATCATTGACTGATAATCTAAACTCGTCCTCAACAGATCGTTGATAGCTGTTCTTACTAAATTGATGATTCAGAGGACGCTGATGATTCTTCTAACGATTTTAATAATGGCTTCGGATCACAAACAAGCCTGGACGCGCATTGCTGTCCAAGAAACTCGCGGAATAATAAAAAAGGCAGTAATCAGAACCTGTAGTGTCTAGAATACGTATCCCTTTGGTAGCTCAATTGGCAGAGCAACTGTCTGGTATGCAGGAGGTTCTGTATAGTAGTATTTCTAATTATTGTTGCAAATAATAAGCTATTAAAACTCCAAAGTACCGATAAAAATTTTGTTTTTTTTAAGCAGCCATAGTATATCCGCTTTCTTAAAATGATATTATATATTATAATTTTCTTAAAAAATACAAATTTAGTTTACTTTAAATGCCCATATTGGATTAGCCAGTGTTAGAATTTCCCAAAGATTCATTATAAGAAGTTATAAAAACTGCACAAAAACGATATTAAAAAAATGTTATTAGAATATATTTAAACACCCTTTTTTTTCTTTTCTTGATTATCGTATGATAATAATATATAAAAATGAAAATTTTTAATTTTTTTTTTTTTACATTGCAAGATGATCTAGAAATTGTGAGACTAAATTTTTAAAAAATATAAGCAAAAAGAGAAAAAAGCAATTAACCTTTGTGTTTTAGGTTGCGAAAAATTACAAATACAATAAACCTATAAGCTAACAATTAAATAATCTCAATAACTTATGTCGGGAAATTTATGTGATTTATAATATACCCATGTAATTTTACAACAATTACAAAAAAGCCTTAAGCTGTAAGGAGTAGTGCAATGAGCTAGATAAAGCCCTGTAAATTAGAAAAACGTTGAAAATTCGTTTCGAAAAAACGTTTGAAAAAAACGTGGCTTGATCGTCAACTTCTGCGTTATGTCCTTGCAATAAAATACAGAAATTTCGAGTAGATGGCGCGCTCAAGCCTCAGGAGGATCCTGGAAATACAGTAAGAGTACAAAGGTGGCTCTCTCCCAGTAGAAAATGTTTCAGGCGCTGGCAATTGATAGTTTGACATTGCATCTCAGATGACATATCAGCTGACTTTTATAAGAAGGGCAACTGCAATGCTCTGCAAGAGAGAAATAGATAAATAGTCAACATCTGCCTTTCTCCTTGCCGCTATCGCCCTATTTGGCAGTTAATGCAGTATATTTTTTTATCCTTAGGCATACAAAGTTAAAACAAATATGACGGCGTTTTGGAAGGGGTAAGAATAAACGAATTGAAAATGTTTAGCTAGCACCAATTGTTCTCTTACACTATTTCCTATCTTTTATGTTCAAAAAGAGTTTAGCGTTTTGTTGCTGGAAGCGCTTATATTTTACTCTGTGTAAAAGCATTTACATCGGTGCGAATCGCTGATTGATCAATCTCTTACCAATCTGTTTCTAGTGGTGTGACGTACGTGATTTATTTTTAATTTTTTAATTTAAAAATCAAATATCTTTTCAATGAAAACAAATCGATGGATAATTTTTTTTAGAGCATACTTCTGATAGAATGTATATTATAGGAAAAATATTCGGAAGATTTCTGGATTCTATAACGTCAAAAAATGGTCAAAAATTGGTGAATCAAGGTTGTTTGGTTGTCCTCGAAAACCTTGAAATTATAGAAATGTCTATAGTTTTCAAATTTGTCCTGTAATACCTGGAAATTTCCTCGATGTTTAGCCCTGGTCTTGGAAAATTTGTATTTTTGTTGAAACAAATTTCAGTATGAACAAATGATTGGACAAAACAATTTTTAACTCTATTTAGATCTCACGTATGAAGCACTTTAAAGAAGTTTGATTCTTAAATTTTAAGCTCGATAACCACATGGACTTTTCAAGTAGGTTGGAAAGAAACGCAACTCAGTCGATAATTTTTAGCTATTCTTTTCCTATAAGAAGAATCTGTAAATAGAGCTATCATCACCTACAACTATAGCTATAACCATGTGTATTTAGAAATCTGTAAATAATAGCTATAAATTATAGGTAATTGTAAGTATAAATACATGAAGCATTTTTAACTTATAATAATAAATGCTTAATGATTTTTATAGTTGAGGAGGTTTCCCGTTATATCAATTTACTTAGAATTTTTCCTAAACTTGTAGGAATAAATTACTTTGAGTTCCTGTCACGTGTCGAATAAAAATGTATGTCGATACCGCGATTAAAAATTAAGTTATTTGGGTTTAAAGTCAACCCGTTTACCATGGTTTGCCAAAATATAGGCTACTAAAAACGAACTGCTTAACTTATTACTGACTAAGTTTTCTTAGAATTTAGAAAAAAAGACGAATATATTGTACTAGATGATATAATAAATATAACGTGTCAAACAAATTATATGTATAGCGGCATTATCTTTTGAAAAATCGATTTTCCAACGTTGCACACTGTCAATGTACATAGTACGAAACTAGAAATATGAAAGAGGGAATAAATAATCCAATTTGGAGCAGGAATTGAGTAATTGTTATACAATTTTATTTTTATGAAAAGTATAAATAGAGCTATGTAGCGTTGTTAGCTGTGAGCTTTAGAGAGTAGCAGTACCCAACATCCTTTCTCCTACGTATGCATAGGCAATTACACGCTTGTAACTAATAGTTAGATTGAGTACGACTGCAGACGGAAAATGTCCTTGAAAATGTCCTTGAAAATGCTACTCCTCTGATAACAAGTATGTAAGCACGAAATTTCAGCTAGATTTTCTTTGTCTTTGATAATAATTCTCATCCTTGAAATATTACATTTTCAGACCTGGAAACCCAAAAAATGTCCTTGAATTTTAGTTTTTAAATTCTCTAAACACCCTGTAAATTGTGAAAAAATTGCAATATCGGTGCATAAAAAGACCAATAGATACTTTCAAATATAAATAAGTATTTTCTTTTATTCTAATAGGCTTAAGTGCCACTTTTGCTATTCAAGCTTTATTTTAATTCTTTCGATTGCACAGCCTAACCTTTCCAATCGTTTGTAGTACGGATTATCATATTTTTTAGTGAATACTTGTAAATATCTCCATTATAGAATGATATGCTAATAAATATTTTGGAAGCATGTAGAAAATCGAATGTAAAATACAGATTGAACATCGGGAACAGTTAATACCCAAAAAATCATGTAAAAATCTACTTTGCATCGTATTTCTGTGTTACACATTGGTTTTATTGTCGTCAATTGAACTGTTTTAGGAAATAATGGTCTATATTTATTTTCGCAGAAAATATATAAATTAAGTATGATGGATTTTTCAGTTTTTATATTTAATGTTTTTGTTTTATCTTTTTACTTTAAATGTTAATTATTTTTTATTATTTCTGTAATTAAGGGAGTCCCCTAGAACTATTCTTGATATTTTCACTATAATCTACATACAATAAGTAGTACATCCAAAAATATTTATCGGCCAATCTATTTGCATCAAAGATATATTATTTATAATAAAAAAATTGAAAATGTACCACTTTCAACATTTATAGAGGTTATGTTGAGTAGATGGAATTAGATTGATGTATAAAAATATTTACTCAAGGTGATTCGCATGAAAGTAAATATTGTTTTATGTTTGGAAGTAACTATTGGTCTTTTTATGTACCGATATTGCAATTGTTTTAAAACTCTTTTTGATATATTCTCAATGATCTACATTCCATATACAGGACGATTCACAAAAAATTATCGGTCAATCTGTTTTCTTTTAAAAGATATTCGATTGTAAAATCGAACGATTGAAAATAAACCATGTTTAATTTTTATAGAGGTTATGTTGAGTAAGTACGATTGATAGAACTCATGCCAAGTAGTCTATCACGCCTAGTAGCTGAAAATAAATACTTATCATTAATTAAAGTAACGATTAGTCTTTTTGTGTACTAATATTACGAATATTTTCACAATTTTCCAATTTCGTTAGACAATCTCCCAAAACTCTCGATAATATTTTTCCTATTACCTACATTCAATTAGCAGTATGCTCCAAAAAAATTTACTGAGTCATCCGTATCATTAAAGAGATATTTATTATTGAAATTTTAAAATTGGCTTACAATGACTCAAGTATCTAGAAAGATTATCTAAATTCACGATTTTTGTCAATACAAGACAAAAACATGCAATTTCATCACGCTTTACAATATCTACGACTTGTAGATTTTTTTTTCTTTGATACTATAGCTTTATAAGAAAATTTGTATGGGGCATTAGTCTGAGAGTATTCCATGGAATGCAATAGTATTTTCAAATATTTTAATATTGTCAATAAAAAAAATCATCTCTTGTACTAGATTTGCCATCTGCTTTTTTGTAATTATTACATCGAATTTATCTTAAGTGATGGCAAAAATCTAATAATATGCCTTTGAATTACTACTTTCAAACTTAAACTTTCGCCTGTGTGGCAGAAATCGTGATCCTTTTTACTTTAGGCATATTTTTGGTCTGTTCCCGGTCACAGGACATCACGCGACGAACATTAGTTGAAAGTCATAAAAGCTGGTTTAGAAAAAAAAATGAGACGATATTTTTAAATTTTCGGCATTGCAACATAATCATGATTTCCTTTATTTTTACTGCATTTTGAAAACATATGAGTAAACGATTTAAAAAAAATTATAGCTTGTTATTTAATTCGTTTGGTCGTGCACACACTATCTTTTTAAAAGATTCTGTGACACCAGAATTTTAACAAATTGATATAAACGTGACAACTTCAACAAAACGTAAGATGGGACCAAAACATATTTTTACATGTTACCTAAAGGTAAATAAGCTTCGAGGTGCGCGTATAGAGGCGTCGATCGATATAAAAACTTTACCTTAATTTCCCTTAATTTGAGCAATATCTTCATCAAATTGCAATAAAAAAGTTAAAAAAAAAAAATTCTAGCAAGCTCACAAAGTTTTTAGAGATATTTGAAAATTTTTAAAATTCGTTTGTCGATAACTTGACCTTGTCAATAAGGAAAAATGTATTATCTTAGACAAAATGCGAGATTAGTAAAGAATCAGAATTCTTATCTAAAAGAAAAAAAACATCTAGATGTACAAAAAGGGAAAGGTTGCTTACTACAAAACCTTAATTTTATCTATTTTTGCGGCATTTTTATAAAATCAGGGTGGATAAATTCGAAAAAAATAAAGCTTGTAAAAAATTACAACAGACATAAAAAAATGTATTTCAAATAGTTCTATAATATATTAAGCTTAAAAAACTACATATATTAAAAAGAAAAGAAATGGGTCTAAGATGACTATCTATTCACGTTTGTTACAGGATAAAAAAACATGAAAACGCACAAATACAAAGAAATTAGTCGATATGTCTTATTCACTTGTGATGTCATCATGCAAGATGGCGATGGCCTAGGGTAAACATTTGTATTTGCATCAAAAGTTGAATTAAAGTAATAAAAGTTATTAAGATGTACCAGCTGTAGATAATGCTTGCATGAGCTTATTTACCTCATAAGCTACAGGCAATTCGTATTTGGAATATTCATCGAATAAGTAATTTAAAAAAATAAACGAAGTTATCACGGACAATAATTTAGATAAACAATTTTTTTCTTCTATTTTTGCAAAAGTGTGATAGCACAAATATTAAATTATTAGACAACAAGCAATGCCTCATAATATAAAATGAATTTAAATTATATTTAAATAATCTAAACACATGGTTGAAATCACTTAAATCACATTAGAATGCAGAAGTGCGGTTATACCAGGATACTGTGTCTGTTTATATACATGGTATCTACACAGCATATGACAGTTATTACTATCACAACACAATGTATATTAGTGGACACTAGCTTGGTATATCCGCACTTCTGGACTAATGATGTAACCTTCAATACACAATGAGGCTACTTATTAACTGGGATATGAACCTTATTTCTGATACGTATATTTATATTTCATACATACGATGAAGAAAGGACAGACTCAAAAGAAAATATTGGTCAGTTTTTGTTATAACTTGGTATATAGGCTTACAAAGTGATAATTGGAAGTTTTCAAAGGTTTAAATCTTCTGATTTTCTCGTCATTTAAAAACAAATCTTTAAACTTTCACACGACCTTTTTTTGGAAATCGTTAAAAATAACTCTTTCTCTATAAAAAAAAACAATAGAATCAACTGTTAGATTTCAACAAAATTGCAGTAAATAATCCCAGAAAAGACTGAAGAAGGGAATCCGCTAAGAAATCAATGTGAATTTTCATTGTGACTTCTATGAGGATTTTGATGAATTCTATGTAGATTCAGGTATACTTCATATAGTTTTAAATACATTTTATGGAGAATTTTCACATAGGTTTTATGAGATGTGAAGGTATTATGAGATCTGCTAAAAACACTTAATAGCATTACATCACCAGTTATTAAACAAATAAATAACTATCAGATAAAACAAATTTCAAATGATGAAGTGTTAAGTATTCGGAAAAATGTAGGGCATGTTAATAAAAATGACTTACTTACTTGTGACGCCATCAAGCAAAATGGCGATAGTATGGTGTAAAAATTTGAATTTAAATCAAAAGTTAAATGAGAATAATAAAAGTTATTGATATGTACTAGCTAATTATGATTTTTTTTTTTGGAGGGACGGCTGCGGAGGAAACCTTGCATAGGTTGCCTCGAAAAGACTGAGGGATGTGTCAGATTCTTACTGCCTAATACCATCCACCACCAGGGTGAACCTGTGTAAACGCTTTAAAACCCAAATAAACGAAAGAAGAAAAGAAGCGAGACACCTTAACTTATATTACTCATTAAGTGAACATGACAAATATGCATTGTACATTCGATAGCTTATAAGCAGAAGAAGTTCTTACAAGCGTTTTCATCAGCTAATATGTAATGATAACTTTTATTACTCTAATTTACGTAGTGCGGGACTAGTTGGAGAAGTGCAGAGTACAGAGATGAGAAAAGAGGATCTGCTCCACAAGAAGACCCAGGGGTAAGCTTCGTGGGCGTCCTGGGTAAGTGCGAGACTCAGGTAGGGAAAAGTATGGCGTCTAGGGGTGGAAAGAGATGGTATCATAGTTAGGAAATATGGGATAAAGGGGCATATGGGTTATGGCGAGTACTATGGTAGGAGCTTATGAATGGAGTTAGGATCAATAGCTTCCACATCAAGGTGATGTAGGGTGCCCGTAAAAATCAACTTAAATTGGTGTACAGGTATAAAAATACTGTAAAAATAAAAATTAACTTAATAATCATTCTGTAACATTTGTTTTTTTCAAAAGTCCTATGAACAGCTCGTTTTTTTCCCCCGCTAGTCTTATTACAGTCACAGATCTGTAAATTATTGACGTCGGATGTTTGTTTTACAACCTTTTTAATTCAGTGAACTTTAGAATACAATTAAGTTTCGATTCAAGACTCAAACAAGAACTTCTTTTAAGTTTGTAGTTGAATTGATATACGTGATTTATCTAATACATCACTTTCAGTAGTACAGTAAATGAACTGACTTTTTAACCACTTTCAAGATGGTGAGTGTAAACTTGTACTTGTGTGTATATTATTGTTGACATTTTGTATGGAATAACTTTCAATATATGATATTGTGTAGTAATAAATGTTATGTATTACAGACATAAAATTTTAAATGGTATTCAAATCAGTAAATCAAATTTTTTTATATTCTAGGATTCCGCTTCCAGTATTAGTCCTAATGTACAGTCTATTTTTAGTGAAACGTTAATTCAAAACCAATTAGACACCTATATGTTTCATTTGATTCCAAGCACCAGTTTGACAAGTAAGTCTCTTGAAAATATTTTATATTATATGAGATAAAATATGTAAGAACACTTTTATGGTGTCTGTTTTGCAGCGGCAATATAACCATTACACAAAACGATTTCGCTCTTTTTTTTATGCCACGATATTTGATTGGGTACATATCGTCTTGCACTTTGTGTATCAAGTCTATCTGAATATTTAACAATGATTACAACAGTAACTGTATCTAAATTTAGGAATTGAAAAGTATGCTTATGTTACAGTGTGGTTAGTTCGTTTGCCACTTTATCTAGATACAGAGGAAGGTAATTCTAATGCTTGTCGATAAATTAGAGATCAAATGTGTACCAACACATACCGTAAGTTCAGGTAAGTTTTATTCTTTGAGGGGCAATTTTTTTCACTTAAAGCTTGATTTAATACAGAGGAAAGTGAGAGGAGGGTAGGATACTTGTACAGTAAACAGAAGGTTGTGTGTTCGTTCCTTCTTGTAGATTGAATTGATGGGCTGAGAGAGCTTGGTTGTAATATACCTCCACGGCACCTCCATATCTGTATGCTTATTGTTATAGGTACAAATACATTTGCTTGTACGTATACCCGTTGGAGTCACATTTGATTCTAACTTTTTCTAGATGACAATTTAATCTTACAATCACTTTTAAGTGTTGAGGGGTCTCCTGCGTGAAGCGATGCTACCCTAAAATAATTAAGTTAGTTATTATCACTGCTGCTGACTGCTATATATATGGGACTTTCTTTTACAAACCAAACACCTTTCTGACCGACACATTTATGATTTTGCTGAAACTTTTTTTACGAGTTCTATATTTAAAGAAAAGAGACAAGTATTTTTTTTTCGTTTTTTTCACAATATTTTGGACGCTAGAAAAGATTGAAATTCCGCGATTTCGGCGATTTTAGGCTGTAGGAGAAATTTCCAAACATTCATAACTCCGGTACTATTGAGGCTACATAGTGTATTTTTTCTTTATTTTGAAGGTAAAAGAATAAGCTTTGAGAAAATAATTCTTTCAAGAAAAGATTGACCCACCATGAAAAGGAGAAAGAAACAAGAAGGAAAAAAAAGAAAAAAGAAAAAAAAAAAAAAAAAAGTAAAAAAAAAAAAAAAAAAAAAAAATTCTTTTTCTTTCAAAACGTGATAACTTGTCACTAAACATGTAAAGAATTGTTAAAGCCAAAAAATAGGATAAAAAAAAGGTTAGGAATAAGTACAAGGGTAACTAAAGTCACCCATAGCATATCATAGGCGTCTCAAGCATCATCTATCAGCAAAATAAATCATAGAAAGTAAGAAAATATCAATGCATACTAAATACACTTTTGAAATTTGATATCGTACCGAGAAACAGAAATCTTTTTTAATTGGTCTATTGCCACTTTTGCAAAGACGAACGAACGATTTTAATAGTTTTCATACTTCAATGGCTTTGGCAGTACTTATCCCGCTAGTTTTTAGTTTCCTAATGTGATTATGTACCTACAATAAGAAGGTAAAGTTTCAGATCATTTCGAGTCAAGGAACAAATTTGGTGATTAAAAAACTGGCCGAAATTGCGAGTGTGCGATTGTTTTTTATCGCAACGCGAAGCCTCCACAGCTTTGGCAGTGCCTAACACTATAATTTTTTTTTTTTTCTGTCGTAATAAGGTATTCCAGTTAAAAAGGTAAATTGTTTCGAAAATATTCTAATAAAAAAAAAATCACGACTAAAAAAGCTTGCTCAGATTGCAAGCACGTTAGTGACGTTGCATTTATTTTCCAAGCCCCAACGGCTTTATCCGTACTTATCTCGCCAGTTTTTAGTTTCCTAATGTGATTAAATACCTATAATTAGAAGGTAAAGTTTCAGATCATTTCGAGTTAAGGAACAAATTTGGTGATTGAAAAACTGGCCAAAATTGCGGGTGCACGATAGTTTTTTATCGCATCGCAAAGTCTCCACGGCTTTGTCAGTGCGTATCACTATAATTGTTTTTTTCCGTTTTAAAAAGGTATTCCAGCTACAGAGGTGAATGGTTTAAAGAATATTCTGATAAAAAAATTGCGACTAAAAA
>JAPYYV010007177.1:0-22567 GCA_030522625.1 Copidosoma aretas | reverse complement strand
AATAGACGACCACGAGGCGGATAATTGTGCGAATGTGCTCGTTCTTGCATACATTATGGATTACACAAGCCTCGCTCGAGTGTTAAAGTACACATGACTATGTTTTTCCCGTGTGCTTTTTGAGCTTCGCATTTACGAGTCTACGCTTGTGTGGAACAATAAATACAATTTTATTGCGCCCTAGCCTAGAGAGAATGTTACATAAAACTGTAGGGCACATTAACTATTTATTCACTCCATGACTGATAAGCGAATACTTAACAGGAAATAAAAAAACCAATGCCAGCCATCACTTGGAACTGGATTCTTCTTTCTCATTCAACCTGTCTTTTTATCGTCGGATCAGACTTGCGTCTGCGATAACCGAAGCGAAAGGCGCTTGGTTCCACATAGAGGCCAAGAGTGCAACAGAGCAAACGTGCATATAGCCTCGGTGTGGTAATAATGCAACGAAGGTTGGAGGGAATATCTTTATCGATAGGAGGGAAGGCGAAGGGCCTGGCCGGTGATTAATGAAGCGTACAGGCCAATCTCGCCAGGGGAATCTACTGCCTTGAAGAGAGCTGAGCCAAAGAAAATCGAGAGAGAGATAGCCCAGGCCCCACTGCGGGTGGCAAACTTTAGAGCCCCTCTGTGTTTGCTTGCTCGCTAGTCCGATGCTGATGCTCTTTCTCCGTCTCTCTCGGTCGAGGCTGACCCATCCCTTAAATAGATCGAACTGTTTCCAGTTTCAAGATGCCGAATTGAAGGATGTTTCCTTATTGCCTCTGTTTTGATTTCGGCTTCTGTGATCAATGTATCACCTTCAGAATTTTAGTTCATATCACGTGGTGTAATTTTATCCATAAATCTGTCGGCAGATAGTGAACACTTCCCTCAACTTTTTTTGCGTTTTTTTTTTTTTTTTAGTACTACACGTTTGGCGAACGAACAAAGAACTCCCCCAAATTTTCCGTTACTAAAAAAACAACGTGTATGCCAAGAATCGGTCATGTGTGCGATACCGATATGCTCTCAAGATCATTGTGAGTCCGATATCGAAGGGCCATCGAGAAAATAAGAAAGAGGGAGGAAAACTCTCGTGCTCATTAGCATTTTTTTTTTCTTTTTCAGCCTGCCGAAGGCAAACTGTGTACTGCAAAAGTCCGGCAGATTCTGTGGCTTATCCCATTAATTGTATAATCCTCATTGTACTCAGACATACACAATAATTTGTCTGAAAAGCAGTAGCAGGTAAGGCTTGGGCTTTAGGTTTTTATTTATAATATGGTTTTGAGGATTTTATTAATAGCTAGGACCTTTTTTACTTTAATAAAACTTGCAAGTCCTTCTACTTTACTTTCCCTCACATTTAAAATAATTTTTTGCTTTTCTTGACGCCTAAAAACCTCCTGCCTATAAATTATTTCTTTGCATTATTCTAAATTATTTCTTTACAAATGTCTATGCGATTATTAGGGATTCATAATGTAACGTTTTCAAGTACATGAATTCGAGATGGATATTGTTAATTGCCATCCAATTAACGGTCTGCACCTCAAACTCGCTCCGAGAGCCAAAAGAAAAAGTAAATGTAGTCGTGAGTATTTTATACTTCGATATTAATTAATCACGAAACCCAAAGACTCTTCAGCTAAAGCACTGGCAGAAAAAATGAGAAAAGTAGCAGTCACAGTGCTTTTTAATTAAAAATAATTTTCCAATTCTAATTAAAACAAGCCAACGATAGAGTCAGCGAATCTGTGACATTGGCTCGCTTTTTACCTTTCTCTTTACGATGACACAAAATATTTACTTGTTAATAATTTTTTCCACAGTGACATTTTTAATTTCGCGAAATAGTAAATAAATAAGACGATGTAAAGTCATAAAGGTGTGTGCTGTAATGAAAGGGAGGCTGTTGATTACACTCTCGAACGTGGGCTTCAAAGTAAAAAGCTTTATTGAAATGCGAATAATGTTCACCTATACCCATGCCAGCTGAACTGTAAAAATATATTGTATCTCAATACCAGAACAAAATTAGACATTCTTGGAATTATACTATTAGAATAATTATACCGTAGGTGTGTATAAGTACGGCAGGCATCTTTTTAATTAAATTAGGGTAATATATATGACCTTTAATCATATGGAATCTTAAGATTTTAGGGGAGAGACGGTTCATCCTTTGCAGATACTATCGTCTGACCGACTGATTACTTTGTCACTCCCTTTTCCGTTGATTAGGAAACATACAATCCAGACACGTATACAACCGGCCAATCTGTCACGAAGAAAAATGATACTCTAATCTTGATTTAATGCAGGGTTACTATAGCTTGTAATTACAATTACCGACAGCCTTATTATTGTAGTCAAAAGCTCATTTACATGACATGAACTGAAATTATATTTTATAGATATCTGTTGTCTGTAAGATCATTGAGAAATAATAAGGTAAATTGGCCGATGATGAGATTAAAGTCCAAGTTTTCAATCTCACAGTCCGTAAACAACATGCTCTACATATGTTGTGAATAGCAAATCAATTCCTTTATGCAATTCTAAGTTTGCCAACTAAAGTAGTAAAGTACCACTTCCGTTCGACCGAGATAATGCGTTTCTCTTGAATTTTGATGGTTCTATTAACTCTAACCCGTCCGTTGTTCGTCAGTTTCATAAGCGGTTTCAACATCGAGCACTGCACGATAACTTATGGCTAATGTGTCTCTATACTCACCATTGCGTAAAATATCCCCAAAGGCACTCATGCGTTAAAAAATATAATCTCAAGTTATCCTGTAATTTATAAAGTTAGACACGGTTGATAAAAATTATATGGACCTTTCGAAAAAGACGTGGTGATGAAAAATATCCCGTTGGGAGGTGGCAAAGCTTCGCGCGCAGAGACAGTGAAAGAGAAAAAGACGCAAGAAAGAGGGCGACGAGGAGCTTTCTTCCTCGAGGATAAGCGCATTATCGAGCCATTGTCTACGAGCAGTCGATTCGAAGTAATGAGGCGCAGCTGAACAATCTGAGTCGCTTGCTGATAGTAATGCACGAGCGCGGGCTCGAGCCTGTGTACAGTTAGGTATATCGAAGGATCGGTGGAAACGTCTTTTCTCGCATCTTGCACCTTTGAATCCCATTCTTCGAGAAATCTCCGACGATTTCACTGTGCAGGTCTTGCTTTTTGAGACTGAAGGAGTTCAAAGACTGACGTTTGCTAAGATTGACGATTGTGGGCGTGAAATATAAAGACGTATTATTTACACATATCACAATAGAATGAACAATAGTTAAACATGATGAGGAATTCGTTAAAATATGATGTCTACGTATTTATCTCCTTTCTTTTAATTTTCACTGATAAGTTTGTGTCACGTGACATTATAATCATCAATTACAATCAATGAATCGACGTGAATTCGTATTACTAAAGTCCAGTTTATTTCGGAGAATAACTGTCGTTTTTGATCAAACAAAATTAGTTAACATATCAGACAAAGTATACAAACACAATCAAAGTGTTCACATACCATATTCATTCGTTCGACTTTGCAAAAAGGATCATTTTTCTTCCAATTGCTTACTCGAACTGGAAAATACTAAAAAATACGACCTTAAAGTATCCAACTTATCCTCGTTAAAAAGTGGTGAAATAATTCTTTGGTATCCATCGTAGAAAAGCATTAAACTTCGTAATATTCTAACCGAAGCTCGAAGCTTTCCCAAATATCATCCCCTTGAGCTCCTCCGTCGTCAGAGCGTGGGTATAGCTTGCCAGTTAAAGCAGTCCCCTTAAACGCAGCCAAGGAGGAGTAGATGGAGGACGTGGCATCGCGACGCATCGTCTTATCTACGAACTAGCGTCGCTGCGCCCATTAGAGGTACAGAGAAAGCGCCAAGCCAAGCGTCTCCTATTGTGCTCTGCCACTCACCGCGCGCACGCACACACACACACACACACACACACACACACACACACACACACACACACACACACACACATATATATATATATATATATATGTATATGTATATATACACGCGCGTAAGTATATTATATTATATACACGCTCAGGGCGACTGCCAAGCACACTTTGAATTACAAGTTCCGTCCCTTTGCCTCTTCCTCCTCCTAGTGTGCCTTAATGCTCTATATAACGTATCCGAACATAAACGCCGACGCCTCTCTAATCTATACACCTAGCTATATCTACGTGTACACATACTTTCTCGCTTGTAGACGTACGTGTGAATAGACGAACGCGCGAAGAGACGTTATTGTATACGTGTGTATATCTGCGCAATCGCATGACTTGGCCCAATAACTTAAGAATTACTGCCGGGTGCCAATGAGAGCTGACAATTGAGTATGTGGCACACCTATTAATACGTGTGGTTATGATAAAAGGATTTGAGGACGAGAAGTCAGATGTTGTGTTGTACCGTTACCGTTGTATTATTATTATTATTATTATTATTATTATTATTTCAACCACATGGTACACTCACGGCTTGTCTTTTGCTCGTGCCAGGTGTACTTATACATCTGCACGATAGCGACAGTGACGACGATGTTGGGGAGTTATGGAACTCGCCGTTGATGTAATTGCGATAGAGGCTGGGACGGTTCGTCGTGTCGGGACGCAGCTAGCTTAGCTGAGTTTTGGATAGGGATTCGATTAAAATTTCAACCACGTTGTTGGAAGTTAGCTTGTTGTTGTTTGTATCTTACTGGCTTTTGTAGCTCTTTGTATTTGTCTTGTTGAGGTTCGGTTATTCGCTTGAGAAACGTAGAGAAGCACGTTTGTGACGAATAAACTTTCTAGTTCGACTTTGCAAAATTTAAAATATTATGGATCAATCGATCGATGTTTCGCTATGTATTAATATTTTGAAACGCGTAATAACTTTGAAAGTTTTATTTAAATAAAAGGCACATGTATTAACAAAGTGAGCCTCTCATTTGTTGGAACTCATGGAACGTACAAACTCCTTCTTCGTTATGTGAACGCACAGTGTTGTGGATATTTCGATGAAATGGAGGTAGCTCGTTGTCGGTTCGAATGAAATAGAAGCAATTCTATGGCTTATCTTAGCACAATATTCATCGAAAGCAAAATTGAATATTATTGTACTTAACTGTTTAGTGTGCTATTTTTGTACGCCACCGATTATAATCTCCTGAGATACTTGAACTATTGATTTTATTGACGAGCGTATTTCACTAATCGTGAAACATTTAGCTCTGCTCTATCACCAAATGTATGATAATAGCTTGCTGATAACTAAAGTAGTCCTAAAGGAATCGAAATTATAATTCATCATTGAATCCACCTGCTTGACGATGATTAAACAGTACCAATGTGATCGTTAACGTAGCACTTTATAATATTAAATAATTTGTTCATACGAGAGACAAAAAAAGAGATAACTATACACTTGAACTCGTAATCTGTACAATGCGTTGTTGAATTCCGCGTATCGTGCACAGTCAAATATTTGCTCGAATGAGAAATGTCATAATAGAATGGGAGACTAATTAAAAAGCTTTCCTTTCATTCCATTTACGTATCATCGAAAGCTCGTTCAGCGGAAGCAGCTGCGTGTTAACATCCGTATTGAAAAACAACGGGAGCATTAAAACGATTTTTCGAGCGATAGCTTTCAATTACGATCAATCACTTAAAAATCGCTCAAACTCTCGACATTTCCGTACCCCCCTTGACTCGCAATCCAGGTCCCCGTGCCATTGAATGTGCATCGAAACAAGAGCTTATTCATTAACCCCGTGGGTAAGGATGAACACTTTTTGCTCTACACGCATGCACTCGCATACTCATCGAAATTTAGAAAATAAAATTGAATTAAATTTCACAATGGCTGTGAGATGTCTGCGGTGTGTTTAAAATAACGAGGGCTTATGATTGGCGAAAATTGAAACGATGGAGCGATCGAGTCAACTGGTGCTGGTGTGTATTTTCCTTTCACAGCGAAAACATAACGACCGGTTCTTGGAACGAGTGCTCCGTTCATCGGATAACAATGACGGCTGGGGAGAGAAGCACAGGGATATAGGGGTCGGAACTAAACAATGAGTCTCTTTACCGACGTTGGGCCGACACAAACGCTGACCCACATTATTTTCGCTAGACGTGCACGCAGTGGATTATCATCGCTTATTATTGTCAATTTCGGGATGAATAATGGCCGTTTTGTCGAGGATGACTTTTTTTCTCCTCGAGTTTATGCCTATTATTCGCGATTGCGGATCAGTGTATCGTATTAGGTGATAATGTATGATATCCACCTCCTGTTATCAAAATGACACGCAGGGTGGTGATAGTGCGTATATTGTATCGGCTAATATGTTGGGAGGGACGAATTGAAGACTGTTTCATTAAATTTCCTAGTATGCGTTTTTATTGGTGCAATTTAGGGCATTTCATTTAGCTTGTTCTTGGGGGAGGATCTTCTCTGTTTTAATAAACGGTCAATGTATGTACGTATAAATCGTCTGAGGTCGTCTAATAATTTTGACGCTCCAAATCGTTTAAACTTATTAAAAGATGTGCTGTTGTGAATATGGATAGAAAGGATGTCGATGCGGAGCATCGGCTGTGTAACTTGAAAAATGCGTCAAATTGACGAACGATCGAAGATAGAAAAGAGTCATTCTATTCATGAGTAGACAATTCTTTTATTCCTCAAATCGCAGTGATTTGCAAGGTATACAAGAGCTTTGGGAATAACGGTATTATTATTCTGATTATTATTCTTTTTATTTTATTTATATTTGTCATGAAACATGATTATACCAATCTATTTTTTATAAAATTATTTTTATAGAGCTTAGGATGGATATACATCATTTAAAAAAAGGCTGTGCGTGTGCGTGCGTGTGTGTATATGTGTGTGTGTGTGTGCGCGCGCGCGCGCGTTTGATCAGTCATATCACAGAAACTCTCGGACCAATTTAAATTTGTATGTAAAGGATTTTATTTTTTTCAAGTATGTCACTGTGATCTTCCATCGTTGTATTTACGTATCTGTATCAATGTTTCTGATCTTAAGACTCATCTCATGTCTTCCTTTTATTTGTTTTTTTTTAGTTTTTTCTTGTTTTCCTATACATCTGTTCTGTATTCGTGTTTCTCTTTTTGTTTTCGAATATATACGCTTCTCTATATACAGGGTGTTCCGAAAATGTTCCAGGAAAACTATACCACGAGATTAAGCTTATCGGGACGAACAAACAAGCTTTTTACCTAATTTTGATCCGATGCGTAGTTTTTAAGATATTGTCAACTAAAAATCTGTATAATCACTGTAAAAAATTACTTAAAAAAACGCTCATAACCTGTTATGTAAGGCAGAAATTCCTTGATTTTGAATTGACAATATCACGAAAACAGCGCTTCGGATCGAAATTTGGTAAAGAGCTTTTTTGTTTGTCTTGACAAGTTCAAGATAGTTGGTGCGGATATATATATATATATATATATATATATATATACACACGTATACTTGTTCAAATTGATGTTTATTAAATTATTTGTCGCATAAATAATTGATTGATGGCACGGATTCATACCAAAACAGCCTAAGAATCTCGTAAATCACAGAAATCTCTAAAAATACTATAAAATTCTGATAAAAGTCAAAAAGGTTGGGAAAATTATATCACAATACAGATATATTGAAAGCATTGAAAATTACGTAAAAATTAGGATATTTTAAAAACGGCACGGGTAAATGATCTAATATTTAAATGCATCATTACGAAAGGTATCTGAAGTAATATATTAGTTTTTTGACAAAATCCATTAAGCGATTTTTTAAAAATTGATTTTAACGTCTGTTTTTCACGAGGCAAGCCTATACTAACCACGTTAAAGAGTGCAACTTTGAAGCTTCGTATCTTGAAAACGTTACGGGCGATTTTTTTAAATTTCAACCATTAATGTATAGCAATATTATGAAGTGATCCCCGAAGTTTGGGAACAATCTGTTGTAGATCGATTTTTTGACCAACTACCTTAATATCGTGGTATAGTTTTCCTGGAAAATTTTCAGAACACCCTCTATATGCTTTCTTCTTTATATCCGTGTATTTGTATAACTATTTCTGTACCATGGATTCTTATTCCTTTTTTTATCTCTATATCATTAGGTTTTTGTTTTTCGGCTTTTTTAATGTTAAAGTACTCCTCTTTCTGTATCTTAGCTTCGTTTTGTCTTTAATTTTATGGCTGATTATCTTAGTTTTTTAGAGTCTACGTTTCCATTCCTTCATCTTTTTTGCTATTAGAATATCCTGCTATCTCAACCATCTTTGTTTCTATATCGATTACTGTTTAAGTGTTCATTTCTCTAGTTATACAATTCTATACGTGCCTATTGCTGTAGTGCCTCAACTCTTCATTTTTGGTGTCTCTATCTTCAGAAGTTTTATGTTGCTGCGTCTTCATATTTTTTTCTCTTTTGTGCTACTTTATCTTTGTATTTATTATCTATTTTTCAGACTTTTACATTTCTCTATTGTGTCTTTAATCCGTTCTTAGTGATATTAGCCTTTTTTTTTAATACCTTTATTGTATATGCCTCTGTGATTGACATAATATTTATATTATTAGAAATATCTTATCCTCTGTCTCTAGTTTTTTATTTAATGAATTAATCATAAATGACGCTGTGATTGACATAATATATATAAAATAAGAAAAATCATATCATCTGTATCTAGATCGGTATGGATTCCTTGGTATCTATCTTTCTAAGTCATTCTAAGTTAGACTTTGCTTCTCTATTTATGTTTTTTAACTGATTATTTCATCTGAATCTTTATTCCCAGATGTGCGACTTTAAATTAGGATAATTATCCTATCTTCTGATAGTGGATGCGTTTGTGGGTATGTGAGGGGTGCGTGGGGTATGGGAAAATTTTGAAGAAAAAGATTATCACGTGACTGGAGCCTTTTTTAATTTGTTGTGTGATTGGTCGAGATTGGTCAAGAGCGGGTAAATTTGAAAATGAGATTTTAAAAATAAATAAAAAATTATTTAAATTATTAAAAATTATGATTATATATTTTAAGATGACTAATCATTTTATTTTGAAATTGTAAATTATGAAAATAAATGTTTTTGAGTAAATGTTGGGGGTTGTCGCACGAAGTTCCCTAGTTTCATTTGATCTTGAATAACAAAGGAGTACAAAATCGACATCAACGACAATGATCGTGATTGAATCACTTCAACTAAAATTCTAAAATGTAAATTTAAAGATTCTACTTATTCCAAAAGTAAATGGTCGCGCGCCCTCAGCACACAGGAAAAAAAAAAACTTGAGTCGGAGCCCGAGAAAACGATGAGGTCCCATTTTATTCTGGACGGAATAAATGCAAAAAGCCCAAGCGAAAAAGGGGTAGACCAAGAAACAGGAGTTAAACAAAAAAAAAATTAAAAATACACCCAACAGACAACAGGCGGGGCTACTTTACGACGCAACCCTTTTACCGAGTCGTACCTTCGTCTGCGTGTACGCCTTTTTTTTTAGGTGCCACCCCCAAAATCGCATAATGTTCGTTCCACGCTCGCACGCATGTGTGAGTGTGTACCTGAGCGTAAATGCGAGCCTCGAGGAAACGAGAGACGGCAACTCGTTAAAAAGCACGGTTCGCCTCATTTGCACTCCTTTAGAGAAATGGTGGCGTACGGGAGAGGAGTACAGGGTACATTGAGTAGTGTGCGTGCGTCGAGTTGCTGCTGATGCTGCTGGAACTTTCTTCTTGCTGCGCTGCGGGGCAGAGGCGACTCTCGGTTCTGGGAAAATGTTGGGGGAATAGGAAAAAGAGGAGGAGGGGAAAAGCTAAGAGAGAGTGAGAGAGAGAGAAAGCAAGAGAGGACGAATTCATGCGGATGCTACTGGGAGACGAGAAACGGGCGTGAGATAATCGGAGTTTTGAGGCTGTGTTGACGGTTAATTTTTCAAAAAGGTGCTTCCTTGCATATCTTCAAGAATAATTCATTCTAATTTTTCATTACATGAAAAGTATGATGTCTTTAGTGTTAATTTATGGCCAAAATATCTGGTCGCCAGCACATTAAACGGAGCTAAGTTACAATAATAGTAATAATGATGATAATAATAATGATCATAATAATAAAAAAAAAAACGGTAAAAATAATCATTATAATGACAATAGTACCTTCCTCAAGAATAATCGCGTGCTCTTAATGTTGGGAAAGGTTCGCTCCGTATCGATTGATACGACTAATGTTTTTCATAATATCCCTCATCATCTAAAATCATGTGTCAACGGCATAGATTAAGTAAGACAAAGAGTCATCTTGATAACAAAATTATCGATTTAATTGGTGATGTACGTGGATTCAGTTTTTTTTTTTTTTTTTGTGATAGTTTAAATTAGCGTTCTCTTATTACGAGAGTTATTTTCAAAGCGTTACTAAAATAAGGTAAAAATATCTCAAGTTGTGGAAAAAAGCTCGATTTAAATTCGAGATTACCACCCCAACGAGAAATACTTGATCGCGTGCTCACCAAATCACTAGGTCATGACTGAAAAACCGCACGAACCGAACAAAATCAGAATAATACATCTAGAATCAAGCTAATGAACATCAAAGCATGTTATTTCTGTTTAATGTCCAACGCGTGTCAAGTATTCTTTTCCCTACTTATTTTTAAAATTTTTTCATCCTACCTAATCTATTCACGGTGCAGACATTTGTCGCTCAATTATTCATGAACAATTCAAAATATGGAATAACCAACTTGAAAATATAAATCCATGCATAACATGATAATAATTTTTTTGCATTGTGCAATATGATTAGTATTTATGTAACAAATCAAAATTAATTCTCAGCAAATGGTTGAATATTTAGGACTCTACTTAAAAGCACCGTACTGCCGTACATAGAGTTGTTGACCATTTTATCCACCTGGATAATAAATAAAATGTTAAAAGGTAGTGAGATACCTGCGCATCCTCATCTCCTGGTTCCAAATAGGTTTTAAAAATTTAAAAAAGCCCAACATCAAAAGTCACTTAAAGAGCTTAATCCACAGGGCGGTAAAAGTTGAAAAAAAAGAAAAAAAAAAGAGTACAAACTCGCAATATAAAGATCGCCCCTTCCGCATCTGCTAATTTCCATTGTGCCAGGGCATTTACTCCAAATCGGCTTTCCCATCCTTTTCCGCGTACACCTATTATCCCTTATCTTTATTTTTATTCCATTCCATTTGCTTCCCAGAGACAGAAAAGGCAGCCGCAGGTACTACTACAATGTACATGGATGATTGCACGAAAAATAAAATACTTTGATGTGTGGAGTGAGATTTAGATTTAGATAATAGACCCATATCTTCAAAAACGTTTTTTTATACACATCAAAAATTGATTACCGTATTGAGGACCGTTTTTTCATTACTCTATTTCTATGGAGTCAGAATTCTGAAGCTCCAAATGAGAATTTTGTATCACCATTAAATTTATAACGTATACTTACTATCTGTATTTGCATAGTATATTTTGAACAGCATAACAGTTACCATTTTACTTGATAACCCAGTTAACATTTTAGCTAGATTTTTTTCATCCTTATCGACTTATATACTCATTAATTATAAAAATTTTATAAATAACTGGGACATTCGCAGCTTTTATATGAAATGATCCATATAGCAGGAGCGCGACGCCGTTCTTTTACCTTTCTTTTTCCGTCCATCCCTTTTTTATCCGTAACTGTGTGGCATTCGAGTCCCAATGGTCGTATACAAATTCGTATGTGTATATATGTGTGGCTACTGTACATTGGATCACCGTATATGGGCTTGTTTACAATCCCATAGTACCCAACATTTATTGAATGATGTGTTAACGAATTCTATACTATACGATATTTATAATTTTTCCATATTTTGTATCAATGTTTGATAGGTAATAATAAATAAAAGAAAAAAATTAGACATAGAATAGAAATTAAAAATTTAATACACAGATTTTCTAACGTACAAAAGTTAGAGGACTTTCTGAGGATAATAACGTGTATTTAAAATACTTTTCATATTTAATTGACTATCTTCTTTTTTGATATTTTGCAGCAGTGTAATAGTAGAGATACTACAGCTACACTGTTTTGCAGGCTAGAGAGTGTGTACATTTGACACCACGAGAGGATGCAACGTGATAGAACTCTACGAGACTGATTCTAAGTGAATCAAGCCGCTGCCGCTGTTTTCTTTCTGCGTTTTTCTCTTTCTCTTCTGTATTTTTCACTCCCATGCTGTGAAATATGGTTGCTGGATGTCACACCTCTGACTTTTATTTTTCGCTCTGTTTTCATCCTTCATCCTCTGTTTTTGCCGCGAAAAAGAATTTCGCATTATTTTTTTCCCGACCTCAAGCTAAAGTTATAAAATTAAAAAATATTTCAGAGCCGAATGGGGGCACTTAGTAATTGAAAGTAAGCACAATTTTTATTTTGTAAGCAGTAACGTTGCTCGAATAGTATGACAATTTTAATTCTGGTATTCATTCTTATAATAATACGAAGACAAATAAAAAAATACAACTGTCACTGATTGAGTAAGCCGACATCAATTGGCTGTAGAAATATTTCGTCCTCCAGATATTGGATGTATGATCAATATTTACCATTACATTTATTACTTGGTTGAAATATTTATGAGTTCGCGTGACTTGCTCTATACGATTGAAATAATCTTTCGGTCGAGGTCTACCAAAATTTTATTTTTTCCATATTTAGAATCTGATTGAAGTCAGATATAGCTGCGAGGAAAACAATGAAATAAAAGGAAAAAAGTGCTCAACAAACATGTGTTAATATACCTCGCAGGAAAGTAAAAATCGATAAAGGGCTTCTCATTTGAAATTCAAATTAGCGTGTCAGATAAAGTAGTAAATTAAAACAATGTCATACAGAAATGTAAATATAAGAAAACTAAATCGGTGTAGGAAGCAAGGGGAAGGAGAGGAGTGGGTGGGCAGTATCTGACAGACATCTGACCGACAAACTAGACATTGAAATAGTTTTCGACTTCATAAATGTCAAGTTTCATACTCATTACTAACTGAATAATTTTACCAACACGGGAATATGTCGCACGCCTCGGTGCACACAGACACGCACACACTGGGTGATGCTAAGTTTATTAAATCAATGGGATCGCGGTCAAATCGTTCCTCGAATACGCGAGGTAATTGCAATAATTTCGTAAACTTGTACGAGGACTGTCATTCAAGGTTAAAAAATAGAAAACATTTTTTTTTCATTATAGTTTCGATCCGGATTTCGAGAAAGCGAGGCTCGAAATAACCACTACATCTCGAAAATGAGAGTCGGCCAGCCGGGTCGGTTTGGTTTGCGCACGTACTATATACGCTTGCAACGCATCGTAGTAGTGTCACTGCAGAGTGACGCGGCGCGATCGATTTCGCCCATGTAGCCACTCTTAAAAATTAAACAAAAAAACAAAACAAAAAATATAAAAAAAAAAAAAAAAAAAAAAAAAAAAAAAAAAAAAAAAATAGAGACAACGCGCTCGTCGAAATGAAAATGTCCGAGGAGACAACTATTGTTGTAATCCCAAAAATAAACACGACCCCAGTGTATAAGGGATAAAAAAAAGTAGGCTACGGCCTTACGCGGTGACGGACGGACCTCCACGGAAGTTATAGTGTTGTTCCCATTATTGTTCGTTATTGCAGTTTCGCTCCGCTGTTTTCTTTGTTCCTCCCACCCTGTTTTTCTCTATGGAAACTTGTTTTTTTTCCTCGATCGCTCGTTCTTTTGGAGGAATGATTTTCAAAAGCGAGGCTGCCTGCAGCGCTACTCCTGTTATACTGCTTCTTGATATGCACGAGAGTGTGTTACTGGGCCATTGAGTACAGCTGAGGAATAGAAAAACAAATTGGAGAATAAATAAAACTCCATTTTGATTATAAAACAATTGTTGAATGATTCTCTAATGTGAAGGAACGAGAAATTCGCGATCCCTCCTGTAATCACGAGGATCTGAATAAGCGTGATTGCTGACGCCAGGCCCCGCCCCCTGAACCGTTTAATAACTATGTTTTTAATATTGCTTATTAATAAATTGCCGTTATTCTTCTTGGTTCACGAAAAATATTTATTTATTTTCAGCATAGATGGAGTGACCCAGCGAATTTTTCTAGCTCACTGTTTTTTAATGATCTTCAGTCACAAGTCATGATGAACCTACTCAAAAACTTTATACATCAGTCAAGGAAATAAAGCTCTGTACTGATAACGTTCTTTTCATATCAGTATGTCATGAAATATTTATTCAGACTCTTAACACGATGAGAGAGTATGAAGATCTCTGTATAACACAGAGTGGATTTCGGTAAGTCATACAGTTGATCATTTTAAAAATAACGGTGATGGTGATTACTGATTGAGTTTGATTCATCATCTTAAATGTTGTCTTTTTACACGTATAATATGGAGATTAGCTGCGCCCTATTTTATTATCAAACGAGAAACACGGATAATTTTATCAGTTTACGGCTTTGAATGTATGCAGAGCCAGCCTGTGCTTGGGACAAATTATCACCTAATCATACCTTTTCACAAAACTTAGCCATAGAATTGACAAATGCTGCAATTTTTTTCTCGATGAAAACAAAGCTTTTTTGCGTGATTAAATAAGTATGATCATTTATTTGCAGAGAAGAGGAAGAGCTCTCTCGAAATAGAGACTTGAGAAAGACGGCGCGTCAATATAATGTAGAAGTAAGTGGCCAGGAATGATTATCGAGGTAGTGTACATACATATGCTCGAGCTAGTCCTCGTAATCGTCAATCTGCGGGCCCGAGCTTTTGCTGCCTACCCTGAGCAAACTTATCTACGAGCCGCCAACGCGCATTGCCCCGTGCTCCTTCCCTGTTCATCCGGTCCTCGGAGCAGAGAAGCCTCGAAGTCAAAATGGCGAAGGGTGACGAGCCCGCGAGCCGCAGAGAGTCGGTTTTACACAATACAAGTTGAAAAAAGAGAGTAAAGGCACGCCGAGGTTTATTACTTCCGAGACTTGGGTGCATAGAGTACGGCGGGTCTTCTTCAAAGGGCGAGGGCTTCGAGTGGGGGTGTGATATAAAGAGACGGCTCCGGGGGCTGACTGGATGGTGGTAATAAGTGCTGGATAAACAAAATAGGGGAGCGCAAGCCCGATGGTTACGAAGTTTTTCTCGGGGCTCTGGATCACGTTTAATAGGATTTAAAAAAGTTTCTCGGCTAGCTTCGGCTTTTTTTTTTCCTTAGCCAACTTTTTTATCTCGAGGCTAAAGAGCCGAGGTGCTACTCAATGGGCGGAGAGACCTGACTTGCTCAGTCTATTGACAGTTGCTAAACGATTTCGCGATTCACGTCGACTTCGAGTAAATGTATTTTCCTTGGTGATGATACAAATAGCGCCTCTTCCAGGCACTGATAGCACTGATGGAATAATCTAAATGAAATCCAAAAGCACTCTGCTACTAAAGATTATAAGATCTAGAGTATTTTTTTATCGTCAAATTATTATTTTGCTGTAATTAAAGGTAATTAAATATTCGTACCATGGTTCTCGGCCATTTTTATTAAAATGATCTATGTCTCTAGAGTCTTTGGACGTTAGTGTTGGTAGACCACTAGTCCATTCTTTGATCGTTACAGGCCACACAACCTTGGATTATGGTATAAATATCCATTTTACTACGATAACTGTGGATAAGTAGATGATGAAAAACTTCCCATCATGAATACTGTTTATTTTCGGAATAAGTGAGTACGTATTTGAATGTCAGAATCAAGTGAGACTCTTTCGATGTTTGTATTCATAATTGTAAAATTATGAAATATGCATAGCGATCGTTTATTAGTACATTCAGTTGTCAAAGACGGTAGAATGCATCTGGTCGCCAAACAATTGAATCAATGTCATGACGTCTTTCTGTGAAATGAATCTGTAGTATTTACGACAGATATGAACGTGTTTCTTCATTCTTTAATGTACTAATTATCCTTTAACTTATCGAGGGTGTTGAGCTATTCGACATAGCTACATTTTTTATGTCCATTACAGTATGGGTCTTGCACGGTCTTTCGCAAAGATTTCCATGGTTTCGTGTACGGTGCTTCCAAACTCCTCTTAAAATACGTCAATTTCCAATTTCAACCGCGGTTAAAAGCCTCGAAAACTTCACTAGCTATAAGTCATTACAGTCTGCATCTCTGACTCTTAGCTTTACTCGACGAAGCGAATCACGTAATCACCCGCCACTTTAAACCCGCGGAAATAAATAAAGCTCACGGGGAAACGAATCAGCCTTCGGCAGCGACAACGACCGTCAAAGTGTCTCAACAGCAGCCTGCATAAGTAAGCTCTCGCAAATGGAAAACTTCACAGTCTGCAACCGTAGCGGTACTAGTCGATTGGAACCGCACACTCATCCCTCCTCCCCTTCCTCCTCTCGATCGCGCATCGAACTCACAGCTCAGAGCCCCCGCGCTGGAAAAGCGAAATTGCGGTCCGGTCCCCGCTGATCCTCCGATTGGACTGCTTGCCCGAGAGCGGGGCTACGCATATAAGCAAGCACTGGGACTCTGTTATACCCTGGAATTGCATTTTCGAGACAGAGTCCGTGAGAGGATTACCGGCTTGCCGGCGTCTGATAATGCGTGCTCTCCGCTAAGCTACTACTGTCGTCAAAGTGGTCTGCACTACACGTGTACGCAGCCACTGCCGTTTTACCTCCGTTCTTTCGTGCATTTGCCTAATTTATTCCGAACGACGTTGTTCCCCGATTCCAGATCCGTCATTTTCTCTCGTGGAGCGAAAAACAAGCAACGTGCGGTAGAATGCGTGGACTTCATCAAAATCCGCCGTGCCATTCGTTGCATGCAAGCACGTCCCTTGATCGCAGTAAAAAGCTCCCTCCAACTCCACTCTCAATTTCTACCACGAACTTGTATACGTCCCTCTCCGTAGTCTCCGTTTTCCAATAACATCAGCCGCAAAATTTTTTCCGTGACTCGCACATTCCTTGAGTCAACAATAACAACAACAACAACAACAACAGCAGCAGCAGCAGTAGTAGAAGCAGCGACGACAACACGATAACACGAGATAGACCACGCGATATCCTGGCGATGCCAATAACTCGGCGTGTCAGAGGGACATACTTGTGTGTTAAGGTATATGTATGTACATATATTTATACTACTCATCGAGGGGGTAAGAAGAAAAGGGTGGGCGAAACGTGGCCGCGACACGAAGAGGCGTGCGTGAACTCGGGGATGAATATAACAACAACAACAACAACAGCACACTCCTGCACACCACACGCGTGCGATTTCCGTGCCGAGGGCTCGTAGGTATTATTATTATTATTATTATTATTATTATTATTATTATTATTATTATTATGAGCTCCGACGCTGTACCACTGCAGCGAGGGTGGAGGGAGGGAGGAGGTAGAAATAGAGTTGTACTACTATACTTGATATGTTTGCGTGGCTTGTTTATGCTGTTTCTCTCTCCTCCCTCCCTTGCTCTCTTTGTACGTGCCGTACATGCAGTGTATCTGCATGCACAAGGAGGCGACACAGGATATCGGATCTCGCGTGTTGCAGGCTTCTTTCGGAAGAGCGGGAGTTTCGGTTAGTTTTCGGCGGAAGGGAACCGGGGATGTTACGTGTGACGGGCCCGATAGTATATGACTTTGTTTGTCACGGATGAAGTTTTTTTTGGAGACGCTTGATTCTTGGCAAAAAAGTCCAGACGTTACGATGGATGACTTTGTCAGTCAGGTGGAAAGCTTGATACATATTTTTTTTCTACGCTATTTATGAGGCATTGCAAAGAAAGATATATAATTAAAGATGTATGTAAAAGAATAAAGAGATAGAAGATTCTGAAATCTAGATCAACTACCAGAAAAACTAAATTGAAACAAAGCTAAAAAAGTTGAGACAAACATAAAGAGGACGAAAGAAACGGATACGGCGACTGACAGAAAGCTACAAAATACTGATTTTTGTGTGTAATAGTCATATTATGTAGGTGAAGAGAGAAAAAATTTCCAATTAATTGATGCTAAATAATTTGACACGCAAGTGAAAACAAACAAAATATATTCATAATGAGGAAGAGGCATTTCTAATTAGACCAATAAGCAACTGTTGGAATGCAGTCAAAAATTACATAAGAATACATGATTATAGAGTTAGAAACACAGATGCATAGACAAAGTCACAAAAATATAAACTTAGGGACTAAAAGACATATCTATAAAAACAGGCACTCAGAGAAATGACGCAGTATAGAGACTTAGGAAGGGATGCATCAAGAGTCGAAAACAGAAGCATTAAGAGTATTGAGACGAAAGAATCGAAATAGAGACATAAACAGAGGGTTAGGTATTGGAGCTATAGAAATACAGTCAGAGTCATTGACTACGAGTAAAATAACGCAAAAATCGATATAGTAATCGGGGTAAAAATAAACAATTTTAGAGACATAGAGTCCAAAAGGCTAAGCCAGACAACGTTCGAAATCGTGTTTGGGAAGAAAAACAAATTTCATCTCCGCTTCGATAATCACAAGATGATAGCTCTTTATTACTATTCAAGACTGTCTTTGTACATTTTTTCATCACATACAAAGCCATTTATTAGAAGTTAATGATAATGTGACTAAATTTTACATTATATTCCCAACTACTAGTATGGGGATCGGCGCAAAACATTCGACTCAGCATCCTACTCAGCAGCAGTACTTGGGCTGATGACTGTTCTGTAAAGAATCCTTCTTCGTGGAATAACGAAAATAATTAAAATTAAAAGTAACATTAGAAAAAGTCGCCACGAATTTAAAAAAAAAAGACAAAAACTCTGATTGCACTACCAGTTAGTCTTTGTTTCAAAAGTTAATGTACAGCTTAGAGTCTCTAGTGCTTCTAGTAAAAATAAATCAGTCAATAAATGCACTATAACATATTGTTACTAATAATTTCCACGGAAAATTCAAATACATGAACAAACAAAGTAAGATTCCGCGTGCAATAACCAACATTAAGTTTTAAACTGAACACATCAATATGTGTCTGCTTTATTTGTTTAAAATTCAAAGAGTGTTTTTTATGCTTCGTAATATTTATCTTCGTATCATGATGTTAGACAATAAAAAAGATTTTTTGCATCTATGGAAATCTATTTTTTAAGTCTATTCTAGAGCATTAACTTTGAGACTCATGCACTTTAGTAATATGGTCGAGGCATTGTTTGTCTGGATCTGACATTCCATGAAATACGAAGAGAGAAACAAAGCCGTGCCCTTCTCCTTCTCCCAGTATACCCGAATAAGTATATAAATATACACACATATATCCACACACACAACGACAAAAAGAGGAGAAATACATTAAAGTGTATTAAAGGGTAGGTAGCTGTGTGGGAGGGTTGAGACCGCAGGTGTATTTACAGTAGAATAACCGCACGCCCTTCCTCAGTTGGTCGGAGCCGAGCTTTTTTTCTACCCATGTAGCCGGGGAGACTTTAGCTTCAGCCAATAATTCTTAGCTCATGTCTTCTTCTTTTTCGTTTGTTATACTCTTTGTGTTTATTTTTTCAGTTAAAGTCTTGTTGTAAGACCCTTAAATAAATGAAGTTGGTAAATTGAAACTTAAAGTTCCATTTGCCTCAAATTTTGGCCGACTTAAATTTTTAACCATTTTACTTTAATGACACTAAAAGTATTCGTCTAATCGTGTACATGAAAATATAAATATTGCTACCGTACGTACACCCCTGCAATATTTTTGTTACAGTCAAGCAAAGCACTTGCCTGATGCGGAGATCTTATATTGTTTACAAGAAATACTCTACTCAAGACCTATGAATATATGCTCATTAGCTTTTTTTAAAATCAATTAAAGAGTTTCATCATAATAAGTGCATCATATAGTAAGTTCATCATAGTAAGGAGATAAAAAGTGAATTATCGGAAATAAATTAAATTATCAAATTATTTATGGATTATAGTATTAAAATTTTGTTTAAAAATTTTTATGTACCAGGAAATATAAAAATGAAAATAATAATCATAGAAAATCAGATACTGAGTCCAAGAAGAATATCAAGCAAATAAGAAATAAAAATAAAAGCATTAGAGTTTTACATTTTGCGTGAGCGACTCTCAAGAACAAATCGTACGAGCTCGGGCGCGTTTTTTTCTCCCCTTCAGGTCAATACACGCTTGGCCGTCCAACGCGTGCGAGTCCAATTTAAAACTTTGCCGGGGCAACGAGTCGAAGGAAAGGACCTCGGCCGTCACTCGCTCTCGGACAACACTCATGCCACGTCCCCTGAACAGTGTGTGTGTGTGTGTGTGTGTGTGTGTGTGTCGACCCCTTCCCCTAACCCCTAACTTTGAGAATAGCTTTTACTTTGAGAATAGCTTTTCAAAGCTTAATCCCAGGCCCCTCCTTCTTCCATCGGCTTTGATCGCTCCGCTGCCCCGTACGGGAAGGGACTCTGCTCCTCCAAACCCCCTGTTGCGCCGCTCAACGTCGTTTGATTATACTCTCCTCCACTTTACTCATTCCCGTTTTGTCCTTTGTTTTTCATGCCCATCGTTCTCTCTCTCTCTCTCTCTCTCTCTCTTTCTAGGGGTACGATTTCAATATGTCGAGGCTTAGATGCCACTGTCATCCCATTGCTTTTCCTCAAAATTCGGGTAGTTCGAGATGCAAACGGACGGAAATATATACATGAACCCACTCCAAAAGGGAAGAAGTTATGGATGAAAGTTTCCCCAGGTCTCCTGTACATGCGAGAGATATTGCGATTTTGTAATGAGATGTCTTGCGAGAGGAGACGAAGCAGAGTAGGCTGCGCCTTGGAAGGCGGATTAGTGCGGGAAATTAGTTTTCCCGGGACTTATTGCTCTTTTCAATGATGTGCGTCTACTTTGCCGTCGGTTGACAAAAGTTAGGGCTTTGAGGTACACGTGAGACGACGACGACGACGACGGTAGGCTTGGTTATTACGTTGTTAATCACTGCGAGTTATTTGAGCAAAAATTTTAAGAGCGCAGTATATCTACGTACTTTTATTCGTAGGTAAAATGTATATCACTACTTAGCGAGTAAGCATAAGGGCCATTATTAACACGAGGGTTTCTCTTTGGTAATTTTATCTGTTTATTTGGCTGGATTGCCGAGGTATCTTTTAAATACAGTACAATGGGCCGATTCTTCGATCGCTTGTCAAGTCTGCGTCATGTTTCCCCTGTTCGGCCCGACTCCGTTGCGAATCAGTTATTGTAATACCCCAGTATACATCGCAACGTAATTATTTCATTATGATTCCATAAACTTACAGTTTCAGGTTTAACGAAATTGCTAATTTTATATTACTTTTGTATCGTTCAGATTAAAAATTCCTCGATTTTGTTGTAAAGAAGTCGTACCTCGTTATTTGACTTTGTAATCCAAATAAAATGGATAGCTGTGATGTTGCGCGTAATTTGAGAAAATTAAATTTTGTTCATGTATCTCAAACGTTATCATGCCCTTGGAATCAAATTCACTCTGCTACATTTCAATATTATACATCCTTTGATGAAGTATTACAGGAGGAGCAAAGTGTGTGTTTACGATGGGAAAGAGAATTCCCCTTTGACGGCCCTTTTCCCTTCCGGGTGTATTTTTCAGGAGACCTGGATTCATATCTCTCTAATTTAATACGCGTGCGTATAGTGGGTAAAAAATTATAATTTAGACGAAAATTCGTTCCTCTCTTTGATTCATCAGGGTAGGATTCCCTTTTTTTTCACTCGTAATAAAAATTTCAATAACTCGAAGTTGAAATTGGAGCGTAAAAAGACCACATTTTTTTGAAAGTGCATAATTTCACTTTCCCTCAGCAAACAGTTACATTTTCCTCCATCCCGCGAAAATTCTTCGTCTGCAGGAGCAAAGAAAATCCCTTTTCTAATATTTTTCTTGCAGTTAGGAGAATAAGGGTGGACGCCAGAGTCGTCGAAAACAGTTTAGACCTACATCGGGCGAATGTCCGGAGAGTCTCTATGTTTACCTTATCAAGGGTTCTAGTGGCAGACGCTAGTCCGTCGGTACGTCTGCGATCATTTCTTCTCTTTCTCTCTCGTTTCTCTCTCATCTGGAGATGAACGGACGGCACACTGTTTGCTCACCTCAAGGACGGGCCATTTATCATAACGAGCCAAGCGGAAATCTCTGGTGGAGTTGATGCAAACGCGATGGACGGACGGGTTCTAAAAGAAGGAGAATAATAAGCTCGAAACTCCTACTTTCATCCATATTTTTTACCCGTGCATGAGAATTCTACTGTGATTTTTCCGTTCCACTGTTCTTTTCCTCTTTTACGAGGCTGATAGAAATTGAAAGTTGCCATAAAGTTGGTGGGGTAGTTCCAGATGGTGTACGATGCTTTAGGTAGTGCAATCGGCTGTTGGGCTTTTCGATCCGAAGTAAAGTTTGACGCGTA
>JAPYYV010007176.1:0-13628 GCA_030522625.1 Copidosoma aretas | reverse complement strand
TCTTAGGCTCATTGATACGTATCTTTAACTGAATCTTGGTTTCACCAACGTATTTGGCTCTGCAATTTGGACACTTAGAGCCATATACAACTCCGCACTAATCCATCTTGTTTACTTGATCTTTTCCAAATGTCACTATGCGAGAAAGACTATTATTTGCTAATGGAACCAATTTTATATTTAATTATTTAAAAAATATTTTGTTTTGTAGAATAATTTATCATGGTTTGTTGACTGTGTGTGTTTATATCAACTGGATTACTATGTAATCTTTAATGATTATTTTGTTGGTTAATAGAATAAAGACGTTTTTCATATATTTATTATTAAAAAAAAGTGGATAGTCGTTCTCGCATAGTATATTCTTAACAATTTTAATTTTTTTTTTAAGGAAAATAGAATTGATTCTAATACCGCTCTATATACCAAATTAAATAGAATGTTTATTTTTGTCTTTGCTGGATGATTGGAGTGAAAATTATTAGTTCTAATGCTAGAAGTCGGTGTTCTATACCAATCAGTGAGAATTCTATCTTCTTGTTTTATCAAAGTTAAATCCAAAAAATTAATTTTACCGTTATTTTCCATTTCGTATGTAAATATAATTTTATTACTATAATTGTTAAAAAGTTTAAGTATGGTCGGAATCATATCACATTTTAAACACATTATTGAATCATCTACATATAGTTTGAAAAATAATGGATTGCAATTATATTTATTGTTAAGTTCAAGAAGACAGTCTGTGATTAAGTCATGCATAACAATTTCAGCAAAAAATGGTAATAGTGGTGATCCCATTGGTGAGCCTGATATCTGTTCGTAATAGTTACCATTAAATGCGAAATAAATACTGTCTAAAATAAAATTAGTAATGCGTATGATTTCATGAAAGGGAATACAGCACTTACGATATATTAATGGTGAACGTCTCTCTAAGCTTTTACAATATTTATTTCGCATTTGATGGTAACTATTACAAACAGATATCAGGCTCATCAATGGGATCAACACTATAACCATTTTTTGCTAAAATAGTTATGCATGACCAAATCACAGACTGTCTTCTTGAACTTAACAATAAATATAATTGAAATCCATTATTTTTCAAACCATATGTAGATGATTCAATAATGTGTTTAAAATCTGATATGATTCCGACCATACTTCAACTTTTTAACAATTATGATAATAAAATTAAATTTACATACGAAATAGAAAGTAACATTAAAATTAATTTTCTGGATTTAACTTTGATGAAAAAAGAAGATAAAATTCTCACTGAATGGTATAGAAAAACGACTTCTATCAATAGAACTAATAATTTTCACTCCCATCATCCAGCAAAGACAAAAATAAACATTGTATACAATTTGGTAGATAGAGCGGAATTATTATCAAATTCTATTTTTCAATAAAAAATATAAACATTGTTAAGTGTATACTATGCGAGAACGACTAGCTACTACTTTTTATTAATAAATATATGAAAAACGTCTTTTTTGTAGTAAACAACAAAATAATCTTCCAAGATTTCAATGTTATCCAGTTGCTATTAATACACACAGTCAACAAACCAATTTTCTATCCATATCTATTCATGATAAATTATGCTACAGAACAAAATCTTTTCTATAAAAATAAAATATAAAATTGGATCCATTAGCAACTAATAGCCTTTCTCGCATAGTGACTTTAGGAAAAGATCAAGTAAACAAGATGGATAAGTGTGAAGTTGTATATGGCTTTAAGTGTCAAAATTGCAAAGACGAATACATTGTTGAAACCAAGAGTCAGTTAAAGATACGTATCAATGAACGTAAGAAAGGCTATAATCTGAATTCGGTGGTTTCATTGCACGCTTCTGAATTCAATCATAGTTTTGATTTTAATAGAGTTCAAATTTTAGATGTTGAAAACAATAGAATGAAGCACCTTATCTTTGAAATGTTTTTCATTATGAATACAAATAATGTCATCGATCGACAGGAGGACACTGAGCATCTTAGTCATATATATAAACAAACATTCCAAAACAAATCTAACGCCTTATGAGTAATTTCAACCGCTTTGCACGTTTAACTGTCTTATTAGCACTTATTATACTGTTGACTGCCGATAAAGACAGTACTACTCTCAGCCTAATATTATTTATAAAACTTTCTCATCATTACGTAATTTGCTACATTCTTTCTTACACTGTTTTATTTGTTTCTGTTTCGAATAAGTTTTAGAATTGTTATTTTGTTTAATGTATTCCGAAAAATCTGATGACTTAATGAATTGTGTATATATTTAACTGTTTAATAAAGCCTGATGAGGGCAACGCACAAGTTGCCGAAACGACGCACGACATAATGTGTATGTGTTACTTCTTGCCCCAAAAGATCAAATACAACAGCGGAAGTAATTTATTTACTTGTTATATTATTAACTCAGTGTCCCCTTGGTCACTGGGTTAAAAATCTTGGGATTAAGGTTGTATTTTTATTAAATTAATAATCTATTCAATTATTGCAACAATTACTCGCTGTCCCCCAGTACACTGGGTTGATAAGCTTTTGATTCAGATTGTGTTGCTGTTGACTAAATACATTATTTGCTTATTATATTATTATCTCGCTGTCCTCCGAGTTACCGGGTTAAGAAGCTTGGGTAAAAGCTATGGAGTGATTTCTATAATGATTTATATACTGATTATATTATAAGCTCGATGTCTCCTAGGTTACTGGGTTCACGAGCTCGAGATGCAGGTTATTTCGTTATTAAATAAATAATTTATTAAGTTATTACATCAATTACTAGCTATCTACTGGGTAACTGGTTTAAAAAGTGCGGGATTTGAGTTATGTTGGGATTTTACAATGACTTATTTACTCGTTGCATGATTAACTTGCTGTCTCTCGGGTTTCTGGGTTGAAAAGTTAGAAATTAAGGTTTCCTTGTGTTTTTTATGATAATTTATTTCATATTTATATAATCAACTTATTGTCCTGCAGGTTACTGCGCTAAAAAACTTAGAATTTAGGTTGTTTTAATATGAAATGTATAATTTAATAAATTGTTACATCAGTTACTTGCTGTCCTCCTGGTTACCGGGTTACCAAGCTTAAGATTTAGGTTTTGTTGTGATTTGTATAATAATTTAATTAATTTTTAAATTATTAACTTCTGGTCCATAGGGTGACTAGGTTAGGAAGCTTTAGATTGAGGTTTTTTTGTTAATAAATTAATAATTCAATAAATTCTTAAATAAACTATTTGCTGTCCCATGGGTTACTGAGTTTAAAAGCTTGTTATTTAGGTTATGTTGCTGTTTATTCAGTAATTAATTTATTTTTTTTGTTATAAACTGGCTGTCTCCTTAGTCACTGGGTTTAAAAACATGGGACTTAAGATATTTTGTTATTCAATTATTAATTTATTAAATTGTTAAATCAATTACACGATGTCTCCTGGGTTACTGGGCTAAAATGCGTAGGATTCAGGTTGTTTTGCTGTTTAATCAATAATTTTTTTACTTATTATACAATTAACGTACTGTCCCCCGGGTTATTAGGTTAGGATGATTGGGATTTAAGTTATGTTTTGATTTTTATAATAATCTATTTAAGTGTAATATCATCAACTCGCTGTCTCCTAGGTTACTGGGTTCAAAAGCTTTGGATTTTGATTGTGTTGCTTTTAACTCAATAGTTTATTTACTCGGTATATCATTTACTTATTGTCCCCCGGGTAACCAGGTTTAGAAGCTTGGCATTTAAGTAACATTGTATTTTATAAAATAATTTATTTGATTGTTATCTTATAAACTTGCCAACCTTCGAGTTAATTGATTCTAAAGCTTGGAATATAGGTTATGTTGTGATCTTTATAATATTTTATTTTATTTTTATATCATCAACTGACCGTCCTCTGGGTTACTGGGTTGAAAAGATTGGGATTTAGGTTTTGTTACTATTTGATCATTAATTTATTTTCTCATCATAACATCACCATGCTGTTCTTCCCTCACCAGGTTACGACTATTAATATAAGTTTTTGTTGGAATTATGTTTAAAATTTATTTAATGTTTACTTTATTAACATACTTTATTGCAGGTTTCTGGGTCATAAAGCCTGGAATTAAGGTTATTTTGTTATTACAATAATAATTCAATTAATTGTTACATCAATTACTCGCTTTTCTCTTGGTGACTGGGTTAAGAAGCTTAAGTGTCGGTTTATTTGGATAGTTAGTCAGTAATTTATTTACTTGTTATATTATTAACTCATTGTCCCCTTGGTCACTAGGTTAAAAAACTTGGGATTTAGGTTATTTTGTGATTGAATTTAAAATCTTTTCAATAATTGCACCAATTACTCGCTGTCCCTCAGTACACAGGGGTCAACAGCTTGTGATTCAGGTTGTATTGCTGTTCACTAAATACATTATTTGCTTGTTATATTATTTACTCGCTGTCCTCAGAGTTACCGGGTTAAGAAGCTTGAGTAAAAGTAATGTGGTGATTTTTATAATAATTTGTATACTTGTTATATTATGAGCTCGCTATCTCCTGGGTTACTGGGTTAACGAGCTTGAGATTGAGGTTAGTTCGTTATTAAATTAATAATTTATTAAGTTATTACATCTATTTTGAGCTGTCTTCTGGGTAACTGATTTAAAAAGCTTGAGATTTAGGTTTTCTTGGGTTTTTTATAATAATTTATTTCATTTTTATATCATTAAATTACTGTCCTTCGGGTTACTGGGCTAAAAAGCTTAGAATTTAGGTTATTTCGATGTGAAATGTATATATTAATAAATCGTTACATCAGTTACTCGCTGTCTCCCGGGTTACCGGGCTACGAAGCTTATGATTTAGGTTTTGTTGTGGTATTTATGATAATTTATTTAATTTTTGTATCATTAACTGCCGGTTCTCAGGGTTACTGGGTTAAAAAGCTTGAGATTAAGGTTGGTTTGTTATTAAATTAATAATTTAATAAATTGTTAAATAGATATCTCGCTGTCCTACTAGGTTGAGAAGATTGGGATCCAAGATATGTTGTGATTTTTATAATAATCAATTTAATAATAATATCATCAACTAGCTGTACCCTTAGTCACTGGGTTAAAAAGCTTAGGATTTAGGTTATTGTATTATTAAATTAATAATTTATCAAATTATTGCATCAATTACTCACTGTCCCCTGGGCTACTGGGTTAAAAAGCTTAAGATTTAGGTTGTGTTGCTATTAACTTAATAGTTTATTTACTCGCTGTATTATTTACTTGCTGTTCTCTGGTTTTCTGAGTTAAGAAGCTTAAGATTTAAGTTTTGTTGTGATTTTTATAATTATTTAAATAATTTTTCTCTTAATAACTTACGGTCCCCTGGGTCACTAAGTTAAAAAGCTTTCGATCTTGTTTGTCTTTTTCTAAATTAATTATTTATTAAATTTTTAGATAAATTATTTGCTGGCCCCTGGGTTACTGGGTTAAAAACCTTGGTATTTAGAATATTTTGCTGTTCATTCAGTAATTAATTTTCTTGATTTGTTATTAACTTGCTGCCGCCTAAGTTACTAGGGTAATAAGCTTGGGATTTAAATTATTTTGTTATTAAATTATTAATTTACTAGACAGTCGCATCAATTACTTGGTGTGCCCTAGGTTACTGGGTATAAATGCTTGAGATTTAGGTTTTGTTCCTGTTCACTCAATAATTTATTAACTCGCTGGCTTCCGGGTTCCCACGTTGAGAAGCTTAGGATGTAGGTAATGTTCTGATTTTTAGAATAATTCATATAGCTGTTGTATTATTAACTTGCTGTCCAACGTGTTACTTGGTTGAAAAGCTTGAGAATTAGATTTTGTCGTGATTTTCATAATAATCAATTTACTTTTTATATCATCAACTCACCGTCCCCCAAGTTACTGGGTTAAAAAGCTTGTAATTTAGGTTATGTTGCTATTTGATCATTAATTAATTTACTTATCATATCATTACCTCGCTGTTCTCCGGTTACCGGATTGAGATTTTGAATATTAGGGTGTTGTAATTTTCATTAATCAATTATTTAATGTTTATTGTATTAACTTACTGAACTCCAGGTTGCCGGGCTATAAAGCTTGGAATTAAGGTTATTTTGTTATTACATTATTAAATTTATAAATTGTTACATTATTTTCTTGCTTTTCCCTGGCTTACTTGGTTAAGAAGCTTTAGTTTCGGTATATGTGGCTGTTTAGACAGTAATTTATTTACTTGCTATAATCTTAACTCAGTCTTCCTTTGGTCACTGGGTGAAAAAGCTCGGGATTTAGGTTATTTAGTTATTAAATGAATAATCTATCAAATTATTGCATCAATATATCGCTGTCCCCCGGTATACTGGGTTATAAAGCTTGGGATTAAGGTTGTGTTGCTGTTTACTAAATACTTTATTTGCTTGTTATATTATTTTTTTACTGTATCTTTGGTCACTGGGTTAAAAAGCTTGGGATTTAAGTTACTTTGTTATTAATTCAATAATTTATTAAATTTTTACATCAATTACTCGATGTCCTCCGGATTACTGTGTCAAAATGCTTGGGATTTAGGTTGTGTTACTGTACACTCAATAATTTATTCACTTGTAATATTATTAACTTGCCGTTCCCCGGGTTACCCGGTTAAGAAGCTTGGCATTTAAGTTATTTTGTGTTTTTTATAATAGATTATTTGATTGTAATGTTATAAACTCGCCGTCCTTTGGGTAACCGGGTTCTTAAGCTTGTGATTTAGGTTATGTTGTGATCTTTATATTTTATCTTATTTTCATATTATTAACTTGCAGAAGCTTAAGATTTAGGTTTTGGTGTGATTTTTAAAATAATTTAATTATTTGTTGTATCATTAACTCCCCTCGCCAGGGTAACTGGGTTAAAAAGCTTAAGATTGAGGTTGTTTTGTCATTAAACTATTAATTTAATTAATTGTTGAATCGATCCCTCGCTGTCCCCTGGATTACTGGGTTAAGAAGCTTGGCATTGAGGTTATGTTGCCGTTTATTCAGTAATTATTTTACTTGTTTTATTATTAACTTGCAGTCCCATTAGTCACTTGGTTAAAAAGCTTGGGATTTAAGTTATTTTGTTATTAAATTATTGATTTATTAAATTGTTGCATCATATACCTTGATTTCCCCTTGGTTACTGGGTTGAAATGCTTGCGATTTAGGGTATTTTGCTGTCCACTTAATAATTTATTAATTCGCTGGCTCCCGGGTTACCGGGTTGAGAAGATTGGGATGTAGGTAATGTTCTGATTTTTATAATAAGTTTTTAAGTTGTTTTATTTTTATCTTGCTGTCTCCCGAGTTACGTGGTTAAGAAGCTTGGAATTTTAATTTCGTTATGATTTACATAATTATCGATTTACTTGTTATATCATCAACTCACCGTCCCCCGGGTTACTGGGTTAAAAAGCTTGGGATTCTGGTTATGTTGCTATTTGATGTGAAGATTATTAATATTAGGTTGTTGTAATTTGTATTAATAATTTATTTACTGTTTATTTTATTAACTCACTGTACTCCAGGTTACTGGCTTATAAAGCTTTGATTTAAGGTTATGTTGTTATTACATTATTGATTTAATAAGTTGTTACTTTATTTACTCGCTTTTCCCTGGCTTACTGAGTTAAGAAGCTTTCGTTTTGGTTCTTGTGGCTGTTTAGTCAGTAATCTATTTACTTGTTATATTATCAACTTAGTATCCCCTTGGTTACTGAGTTAAAAAGCTCGGGATTCAGGTTATTTTGTTATTAAATTAATAATCTATTAAATTATTGCATCAATAACTCGCCGTCCCCCGGTATACTGGGTTAAAAAGCTTGGGATTCAGGTTGTGTTGCTGTTCACTGAATACTTTATTTGCTTGTTATATTATTAACTCGCTGTCCTTTGAGTTACCGGGTTAAGATGCTTGCGTAAAAGTTATGTTTTGATTTCTATAATAATTTATATACTTGTTATATTATTAGCTCGCTGTCTCCTGCGTCTCTGGGTTAAGAAGCTTAAGATTTAGGTTATTTTTTGGTTTTTAAAATAATGTATTTAACTTTTTTATCGTTAACTTGCTGTCTCTAGGAATAATGGGTTGAAAAACTTGGACTTAGGTTGTGTTGCTGTTTACTTAATAATTTATTTGCTTGTTACATTATTTACTCGCTGTACTCTTGGTCACTGGGTTAAAAATCTTGTGATTGAGGTTATTTTGTTATTAAATTAATAATTTTTACGCTTCATTGATCTTCATAAGCAAGTGAAATACATCACATACAGACCGTAATTAATATGTACCCAAGCGGAAATAATCTCGTTCGTATAATTATTATTTATCACTTATAAAAAAATATAACTAATATAGACTTTTAATAACAGTTAATAAAGTGCAGATTTGAGACTATTATAATATGGTTCGTTGATCTATTATTTGCTACAAGTAGTTCTTTATATCCGTTATTATTAGTCATGACCTTTTTTTTTTGTGAAATCTGAGTTAAAAAAAATGGTGTAATTTCATCATTATATTATCAATTCTTATCAACAATCAGTCATATTTTTCTAATTATTATCAGAAACTTAAAAATTTTATATCAATTAATACCGATTAGCTATAAGAATTACAAACCATTCATCAAAGTTATTATCAGTTATTACTTCGTTTTCTTTATTCGTAGAATATTATTTTATAAGAAAAAAAATTAAAAAAATAACTGATAATAACTAATAATAAGAGTAATTGAATTTATACTGTCTGCCACACATATATCATAGTGGTTTTCTGTAATATATGCACTTAGTACTCCGGTGTAATATCTTGTGTATTGTTGAGAAACATATGCATACATTAAAAAATTAATTGTTTTCCCTTAATGGTAAAGTAAAAAAATAAAAAAAAATAAAAAAAAATAAAAATTTTTATAAAATTTTTTTTACTTCCCGCGCCTCACAAACGGTACATACAGACAGCAGTGTCGGTATTCTGCTAGTGTCTATCTCATAACCATGAAACTAATTTTCACGTCTTTCTTGGCAAATATCTTTTAAAAATGACCCGTTTCCAGCATTTTCCAAAACAGAATTGAAAAGAACGGAATTTTTTCTACAAGTACATCATAAAATGTCTGCTCAGGTTTTGTATTTTGAGTCGGAAAGTGATTGTACAGCTGGTTTTTTAATGCTCTTCCGTATGAGCTCATTTTAAAAAGTACATCTTTGAGCTGAAATATCTCGAGATTTTGACCCGCTCGGGGTATAAACAAAGACACCGTTAGATTCAGCGGATCAAAATCCATCAAATGAAACATATTTCATCCCGGAGGTTTTCGCAAGGGAGCTACCTTAAGTTACAGAGATATATTTGTAATAATCATTGTGACCTGAATTAATTTTTTGTAACCGATCTTTCTGATATTTGAATATAAATATTCATTGGCACTCGGACGCACTAACATACTTAAAGAATCTCTGAGGGATTAAATTATACTCTCCAAACCTTTTATCATTAAACCCGCTTTCTATTATAATTTTATTATGGCTTCATAATTTTAAATTGCATACAAATTCAAACTTCAATCAAGTACTTATCAAGTACTTATGTGGTGTACACTTGACAAAAATGATTTATTCCGAACGTGGTTGTTACACAACGTCACTGACATCACATAACCCGTGTTTACTTATGGTTATATTAGAAATTGACCGTCATACGACTTAGCAATTGAAGTGACGTTCGGAGCAAATCAATTTTGTCAAGCGTACAAGGTGTTTTACCCTATTGTGCAATACTTCATACTAGCACCGGATACTGCGACAATTGTAATCAAATCAAATCCTACGCAACATTTACATTACTCTACACTACTTTTGTAAATATTCTTGCTCTTATATGACTTTGTACTGTACCATGAAATTTACTCTGATACGAATGAAACTTAATCATGTTTTCTAGCAAATCGTTTGCTTCTTGTATAACTTAATGAACAATAAATGACCGATAAAATTAAACGAAATATGTTTGTATACGATGGAGGCGCCAACAATAAATATCCCAAAAAAGTCCTCAGTTTTTTAGTACAAATTTTTGATGTTTCTATTCCTGCTAGTTATTTCGATTATTTCTCAGGTAATTTCTCATGTTAAAATCTTATCCGAGAATTTTTTTTAGGATTATTGTTTTTTTTGCAGTCTGTAGCCTTTTCAGAATAATAGTAGAATTTCGGACTTAAAAAATTCTCTAAAATTTTTGTCTTACAATTGGAAAATTTTCCAATCATCAGACAATAAATTTTCTAACTCAGTAATGTCACTGTTTTGCTTAAATAGGCTTGAAAATGCCGAAAAAAAAAATCTTCAAAAAAATTTCACAGGTGAGATTTTGAGGTAAGAAATCACCTGAAAAATTACCCGAAAACTTTCAGCAGAGATGTATATGGGTGATTCTACCGTACCTGACTCAAATAAACTTCAAAATATGTTGGAACTAAAGGTTGTTAAAAAAGTTTTTTTTTACGGTATAAGTATTGCAAATATCTTCTTCAACAAATAACTAAAGCGATTTCACTACAAAGTTTTTCGTTAAATATATATAAAAACTTTTACAATGGGGAATTTTAGTCATTTTTCGAAAAATCAAGTCTACCTTTGGAACGTCTAGGTAAGCCGTGTTTGAGGTTGAAGTGTTCTTACATAGCTTAAATGAAAGCTGGGATCAAGCCCTATTGATTAAAAAAAGTTTATTCAGTTTTTTTGCTACCGTTCTGAAGTTACAGCGGTTGAAAGAAGAGCAATGCAAATCGCTAAAAATGAGATTTTGTGGATATTTGCAAAAATACGTTATTTCTCTTTAAACCGCTATAACTTTTGATTGACGGCTCAAAATGGTAAAAAACTATTTTTAATCATTAGGGCTTGATACAAGCTTTTATTTAAGCCTAGTTAGGCCTACCTGAAATAGTGTACAACTCCGCTACCAGCGTTGAAAGTAGAAACGAAGTTCACCGACGTATGTCACAAATATTTATATTTAGTATATATCCATCGAACTCCTACAATGAGTCAAAAAATCTACGGCAATTTTTTACTTTCAAGTGTAAAAGTTCATTAGGAATTTTACGAACTGTATTGGTAAAGATTTTATTTGGCTTTACTCTGAATAATAGCTCAAAAAATTGATCATAGGTAGTGAAAATAATTAAAAAATGGTTAACTGACAAATAATTACAGAACACAAGCAGGAATATACGCAAAGTAACGATGAACAACTAGCATGAACTCAAAACTTCGTTTCCTTTCCACTGTTCTTTTTTTTCTGCAAAATCCAAGCATTTTACGGAAAAATTGTAGGATACCTTATTTGCTTAGAATAAGCTGAATAAACTAACACAATTTTTTTTGGGTCGAAAAGGTAAAGTTTTTTTTTTCATGTAAATTGTCGACAACAAATTTCCAGGCTCTGTTCCGAGCTTGCACCCTGTACAATCTTGTTTAGTAGGTCAAACCACGAAGATGATAATATGAAAACAAATGTAACATACTGTATATCCCAAGATTTTCGGTGAATGATAAACTCGAACCTGGAATTCATGAATTTCCATAGTTTTTCTATCTTTTTTATTTTTTTCTGAAAAATGTAAGCATTTAACGAAAAAGTTGCAATCGGTATTTTTTGTTCAAAATAAGACAAACAACCTAAAGAAATTTTTTTTAGGTCAAAAACGTGAAATTTTTTTGTTTATATAAATCGTTAATAACAATCAAATCCGGATGTTTTCAGGCTCGCACCCAACGAAATCGTGTTCAGAAGGTAGAAATACGTAGAAAAAGCGTTGGTGCAGCCGTAGACATGTAAGAGGCTACGGGTACCTACCTTGCCGGCCCACTAGTACGGGAGCACCAGGTCTGGATAAGTTTTGAGTCAGTTACGGCAGAATCATATGTATGTGTATATATACTAGTGAAGCTGCGCGCCAACCCCCCATATTTATACTCGTCTTCTATACATAAATTTATATTTTATTCTTTCTTTTTCATTCTGTTTTTTCTTTCATTTTTATTATACATTATATAAAATTTATCATTTAATATTCTTTTTAATATGATTGTTTTTATAATTCTTATATTTTTATTATAATAATAATATTATTGTACAAATTATGTTTCTCATGCATGCTAAAAATAAATTTGCAAGAAAGCATCTAATTTTTTTTTTTAAGTTTTAAAAATATATTACATCTGTATGTTTTATAATTAATTAAAAATTTTTATAAATAATGAAAAATATAATTAAAAACAATATTTGAATAATTAATATTTTTCTTCCGATGTATGATTAATGTTTTTCTTTCAAACTAACAATAAATAAGGTAAAATAATTGTTCTTATCTAATTATTGAAGAGCATATAATATTATGTGTAATAAATCATTCAATAATTTATCTAAAGCTATTTGATTTATGTAATATTATACTCAAAATTGTTAAGTTTTTAAAGAAGAAACTATTGTCATATTGCTTTATCGTTTATAATTATTTTGTGCATAATTTTTACTTTTGGAAAATATTTCTGGTGACAATATTTTGTATAAATAAAAAAACTATTTCACAGAAGATTTTGCTTTAAATGTATAAAATCTAGTTCTTTCATACATAAATAGAATTGTCAATCTAGTATGAAAGTTTCGCGAATCCTTTAAATTACCTTAAGCTTAGGAAATTTTTTTTTTTTTTGCCAAAAATCATATAACTTTGATGAAACTGCTTTTTGTAATAAAAATTTTTAAACAATTACAAGTTTACTCAAATTGCGATCATAAATACATTTTTAAATTATATTTATAAGATATCTAATATTTTTTTTTGGAACAAAGTTCCTTATTTCGTGTTGCAGGCTTTGGGCGGATGGGGGCTGGACCGAAAATGGTGTAAAAAATCTATTTCTGACATTGTAGGGACCCTCTCAAAGTCTAAAGCAGAGAGAGACAAACAAACAGGCTGACGCATGCGCTTTTACCTCTGCCAACTACGGAAGCGCCCATTCGCCATCTGTGTGCGAGTTCGAAAACATGCATCTTTTTTGGGGGGAAGCGAGGCACGGTCGTGCACTGCTGCTGAAAAAAGAAAAACAGAGCGTGAATATAACCTCCAAATTGTTGGGTTTGGAATTGTTTTGCTGCTGTCAATTGATGCACTGATGCATAACTGATAAATTTATCTCAGTAGTTTATCACGAATGATGATGATAAATGTGATAAAAGAGCTCCGAAATACATAATCCCATAAGAAGTTTGTTCAAGTGAAAATGAATATGTACTGGCATGGACAGTTGCTCGTGGCCCTCGCAGCAGGGCGAGTATGTTTTCCCTATTAGGTGCCTGGAGGGGGCCCTCGCTGCCACACGAGTCGACTGTTATACCGTTGCTGGTATTGTTCTTCTTGTTCGTTGCACGTATGTGCGCTCATATGACCGTGTGCGTGCGCCCCGCTCCTGGCGTCTCACGAGGACGAGAGCTCGAGCTCAGTTCGAGCGCTCGTCTCCGTCTACTCCTCGGTTAGCAGCGAACCGATGCGCGTCTTCGCACGGTCAGCCTCGAGAGAGAG